>JAPVLW010000057.1:4397500-4405000 GCA_027382335.1 Takifugu ocellatus
CAGCCGTCACAGAGAGCCAGATGTCACCCGAGGCGATGGGGGCGTGGCTCCGCTGACGTGCACGAGCTCACGTGCGGCCTGGACACCAGGCCTTCATTTGCAGGCAGGAAGCAACGTTCCAACCGTGCGATGGTGTCTGGAGCGGCCCGACCACGGAAACACCCAAAACCACCTCATGGTAGAAGTATTCCAACTGTTTTCATTTACAAAGCTGCTCTCAGATGGGCTGACTTGTTGTCCTTCAGTTCTTCAAGGGCCACGTGCAAAACACACAAATATTTACTCCCTAAATATAGTAAAAACAACTTTAACCCTGTGTGGTGACTTTAGTGGGACACTTTAGCAAGCATTTGCACCCAAGGGCTCCATGAGGGGGCTCCATGAGGGAGCTCCATGAGAGGGCTCCATGAGAGGGCTCCATGAGGGAGCTCCATGAGAGGGCTCCATGAGAGGGCTCCATGAGAGGGCTCCATGAGGGGCCCCCATGAGAGGGTTCCATGAGAGGGCTCCATGAGGGGGCTCCATGAGAGGGCTCCATGAGGGGGCTCCATGAGGGAGCTCCATGAGGGAGCTCCATGAGAGGGCTCCATGAGGGGGCTCCATGAGAGGGCTCCATGAGGGGCCCCCATGAGAGGGCTCCATGAGGGGGCTCCATGAGGGAGCTACATGAGAGGGCTCCATGAGGGGGCTCCATGAGAGGGCTCCATGAGGGGGCTCCATGAGAGGGCTCCATGAGGGAACTCCATGAGAGGGCTCCATGAGAGGGTTCCATGAGAGAGCTCCATGAGGAAGCTCCATGAGGGAACTCCATGAGAGGGCTCCATGAGGGAGCTCCATGAGAGGGCTCCATGAGGGGGCTCCATGAGGGAACTCCATGAGGGAGCTCCATGAGAGGGCTCCATGAGAGGGCTCCATGAGAGGGCTCCATGAGGGAGCTCCATGAGGGAGCTCCATGAGAGGGCTCCATGAGAGGGCTCCATGAGAGGGCTCCATGAGGGAGCTCCATGAGGGAGCTCCATGAGAGGGCTCCATGAGAGGGCTCCATGAGGGAGCTCCATGAGGGAGCTCCATGAGAGGGCTCCATGAGGGGGCTCCATGAGAGGGCTCCATGAGGGAGCTCCATGAGGGAGCTCCATGAGAGGGCTCCATGAGAGGGCTCCATGAGGGAGCTCCATGAGGGAGCTCCATGAGAGGGCTCCATGAGAGGGCTCCATGAGGGGGCTCCATGAGGGAGCTCCATGAGGGAGCTCCATGAGAGGGCTCCATGAGGGGGCTCCATGAGAGGGCTCCATGAGGGGGCTCCATGAGAGGGCTCCATGAGGGGCCCCCATGAGAGGGCTCCATGAGGGGGCTCCATGAGGGAGCTACATGAGAGGGCTCCATGAGGGGGCTCCATGAGGGAACTCCATGAGAGGGCTCCATGAGAGGGTTCCATGAGAGAGCTCCATGAGAGGGCTCCATGAGGGGGCTCCATGAGGGAACTCCATGAGAGGGCTCCATGAGGGAGCTCTATGAGAGGGCTCCATGAGGGGGCTCCATGAGGGAACTCCATGAGGGAGCTCCATGAGAGGGCTCCATGAGAGGGCTCCATGAGAGGGCTCCATGAGGGAGCTCCATGAGGGAGCTCCATGAGAGGGCTCCATGAGAGGGCTCCATGAGGGGGCTCCATGAGAGGGCTCCATGAGGGGGCTCCATGAGGGAGCTCCATGAGAGGGTTCCATGAGAGGGCCCCCATGAGAGGGCTCCATGAGAGGGCTCCATGAGGGGGCTCCATGAGAGGGCTCCATGAGAGGGCTCAATGAGGGGGCTCCATGAGGGAGCTCCATGAGAGGGCTCCATGAGAGGGTTCCATGAGAGGGCTTCATCTGTCTGTCAGTTTTCTTTAAAAAAGATTATAAATTACTCCTCAAAAAATTTCTTCTTATTATTATTATTGCTGCTGTTGTTATTGTTATTATTATTGTTATTGCTGTTATTAATATTATTGCTGTTATTATTGTTATTATTATTATTATTGCTGTTGTTGTTGTTGCTGTTGTTATTGTAATTATCATTGTCATTATTATTGCAAGTGTTATTATAATCATCTGTAGTAGTGGTACTAGTATTACTATATTATTATTATTATTATTTTATGCGTATTATTATTAGTAGTAGTATCACTATGTATTATTATTATAAAACAGGATTCACTTTTCATTCATTCCATCTGATGATGAATGAATGAACGAATATTCCTATTTTGAGAGGATGTTGAAACACAAAACATATTTGTAGTTAGAAGATCGGTGGTAATATAATAATAACAATAATGATAACAATACTAATAACAACAACCATAATAATACTGATAATAATAATAATAATAATAGCAATAATAATAACAATACTACTACTACTACTACTACTAATAATAATAATAATAATAGCAATAATAATAACAATACTACTACTGCTACTGCTACTGCTACTACTACTACTACTAATAATAATAATAATAATAATAATAGCAATAATAATAACAATACTACTACTACTACTGCTACTGCTACTACTACTACTACTAATAATAATAATAATAATAGCAATAACAATAAGAATACTACTAATACTACTACTACTACTACTACTACTACTAATAATAATAATAATATTAACAACAATAATAATAATAATAAGGGCGTGAAGGGCCCAGTCTTGTAGTCCCTGTAGTTCCTCTCTATATTTGGGAATTATTGAATAATCCATCTCATTCCTCACTGGTTTTCCTTCCATCCCCATTTACTGGTTGGACTGGGGGCTTTCTGCTGCCCTCTCTCCGCTGCCACAACTACCCCAACTACCCCAACTACCCCACCCCCGACGCCAGATTCAACGTGTTTTTGAACGGTATTCCCGCAGAGGGGAGGGGCTCTGACATTCCAGAGGGCCCATGCCCACCCCCCCTCCGGTGCATTCACGTGATGTCGGAAAATGGGAAATCCCCGAGATTTCTCCGTGCATTCCTGGAGCAGAGGTGCAGGAATCCTGGAAGAGAGAAAAGGACCTTTTGATGAGCAGCACATGTCAGTAGAATTAACGAAAACATGATGAAAACGTTATTATTGGAATAAGTCATCATTTATTATGAGTAATATTATTCTTAATAGTGCCGTTTTTGCTGTCGGGAGTAACT
This sequence comes from Takifugu ocellatus, assembly GCA_027382335.1. Taxonomy (NCBI): domain Eukaryota; kingdom Metazoa; phylum Chordata; class Actinopteri; order Tetraodontiformes; family Tetraodontidae; genus Takifugu; species Takifugu ocellatus. The sequence continues at coordinate 4,400,676 of JAPVLW010000057.1, forward strand.
TTTCCATTCCAGGAGTGTTGCTTCCTTTAACCGCGGGAGTTTATGCCATTGATGGAGACCTCACTACAAACAGATCCCTCCGCGCAATGTGTAGTTCAGCCCAGACGCAAATCCTAAATAGCGTTACCATAGAGACCACCGGAAGGCTTCTATAGCGGCAGGAACTATATTGCGTGGCGGGCTGATAGGCCAAGCTAGACCAAGGATTCGATACCTCTCGGTGTGTGTGTGTGTGTGTGTGCGTGTGTGTGCGGGGGGGGGGGCTTCCAGGCTTGACTGCACCATTGCGGAACATGTTTGCACGCACGAGAACGAAGACACACGCGCACCGACCGGGTCTCCGTGCGGGCTGAGGGGGCTGTAGCGCCCGCACGGACGAGCCCGCACACGTGGGCCGGAGCCGGAGCCGGAGCCGGAGCCGTTCGGGTGAAGTGGGGCTTCATTGAGCCACAGACAGGCCAAACGAATGGACCTGACAGGATTAGTGCCACCAATAAAAGTGTAAAAGGTCAGAAATAATCCCCGTACAGATGCCGCAGCGGGGGGTCGGCGGTCACGTGTCCGACTGAATCGTTGTGAACGAAAACTAGTGAATTCTGAGTCTGTTTCTTCATATACGTCATTTTATGGCAGCAGGCCTGTTGAAGCTGAGGCAGATTTTCATTTTGGGGGAGATTAACCTCACCTGACGAAATAATTCCATTAGATTTATTGTAAATGAGCGACTCTTTATTTTAAAGAAGAAAATAAATTAATTTGGCTATTTTCAAATCACTAGAAGATCAGGAATAATTATTTTAATCTAGTGAAATGGCCTACATTAGAGGCCTGCAGAATTCATGACAGAGCTGACTGGAACTGCACATTTATGTGTTTTTATTTAATTAGATGGGCTATAAAAACAAATTCTAAATCACCGTTTTAATCGGTTTACCATCACCAAAAATCATTTCACACATTAGCAGAGAAACTCAACTAATTATTAAATTTCTACATGAAAAACAGACGTGCAGCACTAATGACATTTCAATGTATTTCTGCTAATTGTTGAGCTGTGTGTGTCCCGACATCTCATTATTTAATTATTTATTTATTTATTTAACTTTAGTTGAGCTTTAACAACCTCTTTTCCAGGGCTGTCGTGTTCAACGTACGCAGTAAGAGCGAGATCACAATTCTGAAGATATGTGGCGCGGTGAAAGCGACACAAATATGCAACACAATTTCAAGGCTAGCTACCACGGGTGCAGATGCTGACTAAGAGATCTGAGAATTGGTTTAAAGCCAGAAAGAGACGTGAGAGATCCAGTCCCCAACCTGGCAGGTCTCTCCTCGACCATGGCTCAAGCCCTAACCCTAACCCAGTCCTCATGAAGGGAACCTTAAAACGCAGCCAACTGTTGCCTCTACGATTGTGGGTAATGTGGACAACAGTAAAGTTTGAGCAGATGTATGAAGGCGGCTCGCCTGCAGCCTTATTCGTAAGGAGATACAGTAGCAGTGCTGTAACCCTGAGAATTAAGGGAAGAAAATCCAGCAGCAAGCGGGAGCAGCATGAGAAATGGGATCCAGTCTGGCTGGGCTGGAGGGACCGGCAATGCTATAGTGTCTCCAAAGTTACGCTGTGCTAAAAATAGACTGGTGGCTATGGGTAACACTTATGGGCAACAAAAGAAAATCCCATTTTGAACCTGTACAAAAAGCTAACTACAGTTGAAATGAAGCTTCCTGTCCAGCCACAAGCCCAGATTTTTGTATGTATCTACTACCTCTAAGATGGTCCCATTAAATGAAGGCAGCGTGGACACGGAATTATGATTGAAGATTAGAATTTTGCTTTTGTAAGCACTTGGGACTAAGCATCAAAGACAGTGTGCTATAGAGAGATCAAAGCGGTCTGCGGGATGCAGAGGTGTGTGAAACGGTGTCATCAGCATAAATGTGGTGAGGAAGACATCAACGGACCAACAAATCTAGTGAAGGAAGTAGAAAGAGCCTCGCTTTGAATCCTCTCATCCATGCTGTACCAGTGGGTCAGAGGTTATACCACCCATACTTTAAAATAGGTGATCCCCATCCACAGAATCAAACACCTTTGTGGATCAATAAACAAGGTTAAACGGGCCAAAAGGGGCCTTTTTTCCTCCATCCAGGACTTTCAGACTTTCGGTGATTGAATGATGTCCTTCAACCAGATTGTTGATGCTCGAGTAGATTATTGGACTCCAGTAACTGATGAAGCTGGGTGGACCCCAAGGACTCGAGCAAGAGTTGAGGGATTTGAGTCTATAGTTGTAAATCTGCCAAATCACGTGATTTCAACAAGGACACGACAAATGCGCGATTCCGTAGAAGGAGATCTCTGTGAGGAAACTGACACTTTAAAAAGGTCTGTGCAACAATCACGGTGGCTGATTTGAGAGAAAAATAGATCAAGACCACCTGAGCCTGCAGATTTCTTCAGGTAGTGTTAAAGCATCAAACACCTCAGCTGTTGAAAAAGGAGGAAATTGAAAAGGAGAGATCGATACAGGCACAGCTAAAGGTTCCTGGGAGGTTCCTGGGAGTCTGCAACGTCTGGGAGCCACCAACCTTTTTAAAGTGCACATTAATAAATTGGATTTCTGCCTGGTTTTGCAGCTCGTTCGCATTTTTCTCGAATGGTCGTCTAAGTCCGGTAAGATGTTCTTTAGATGTTCTATAACATCTAAAGAATGTTCCATAAACATGCAGAGAATTCGTTTTCCTGGCTAAGGTCCATTATCTACTGCACTCAAGGAGCAGTTCCACTAACTAACTAGTCAACCACATATTCTGCCTGTCTTTTATTTTGGGTTTTTTAGACGGGCATATTTGTTCAGAATTCAGATGAAGCTGTGATGAAAATAAATTACAGCGGGGGAACGAAGGATATCTGGTTACGACTTTCTGCCAAAATTCAAGGCAAGACCAAAGAATGCAGACTGGGGAGGCAGCTCACAGAGAACAAAGGGTTTATTTCAACGATATTTACAATAGTGGAGAAAATTGTGTGTGCCGCTCATGAATACAGAGGCGAATGATGTGAGAAGCCGAAACAGTGCTTGTCAGGAAGGGAAGACGTGGTGACCTACACAAAGAGACGAAAGCAAGGTTGTCAAGAGCTGAATCATGAGAACGAGGAGTCTGGAACTCTGCGGTTACCACTGGCAAAGATGAAATGATCTGACATTAGACAGCGGGTGTTGGCTGCTTAAGAGCCCTGCTAATCACCCCGGTTAGCCGCAGGTGTGGAGGCAGCTAGCATGACAAATGGGTCAACCATGCTGCAAACCTTACCCAAACACACAGACCAAAACCATGACCTTAAAATTTCCCCCCTTAACAGTCGCCTCCCGGTGACCTACCTGGCTAATCAGGGTGATCATAGTAAAAATCTCTTACCAGATCTTTGTCTAGGATGTAGGAGGCCACTACCGCTCCTCGCGACCATACCCCTTCCATTCTCCCAGGAACTGTAGAGCACGTCCTCGTCGGCAAACCTCCAAAATTTGTAAGATGGTGTACGATGGACCGCTATCGATCGGGGGGGGGGGAAGGTGCCTCAGAAGCCAGGACCAGGCCCGACTCAGAAAGCAGTTTCAGCAGAGACACATGGAATGGTGGACACACCTTGAGGGAAGAAGGCAACTTGAGGCACACGGCCAATGGGTTCACAATGTGGTCTACCGCGAAAGGTTCGCTAACCCGCAGAGCCAAATTGGATGATTCCACCTGGAAGTGAGGTCTTTAGAGGACAACCAGGCCCTCTGGCCTGGCTGATAAGGAGGTTCTGGTGCTCTTCGGAAGTTGGCTTGCTTCTGGGACTGGCGGGAGTAAGGGAAGAGGGCAGCCCGAACCTTTCGCCAAACAGTTCAGGAGCGTTGTGGGTTGGTCTGTGCAGATGGTACCGTCACTTCCTCCTCCTGCACCTCGAATAATGGGGGTTGATACCCCATGGAGGCCATGAACAGGGACATCCCGGTAGAGGCTGACACAATGGAATTGAGGGCATACGCCACATACGACAGGAAAAAGTTCCATGAGGTGGGACTGATTGGCCCTCTCAGTCTGGCCATTTGACTGAGGATGGTACCCTGAGAAGAAGCCCCATTTACAGGTATCGCCGCCTTCAGAGCTGTATACTGACCTCCGACCCCGCTGAACCACTCAACCAGCAGCTTATTAAACTCAATATAATGTATTTTTCTCCTCTCCTCTCCTCTCCTCTCCTCTCCATCATCATCACCAAAATCATCACCATCATCACCACCACCATCATCACCACCACCACCACCATCACCACC
>JAPVLW010000057.1:4410000-4535000 GCA_027382335.1 Takifugu ocellatus
CCACAGGCCTGAGCGTCCTCCACAGGCCTGAGCGTCCTCCACAGGCCTGAGCGTCCTCCACAGGCCTGAAGGTCCTCCACAGGCCTGAGCGTCCTCCACAGGCCTGAGCGTCCTCCACAGGCCTGAAGGTCCTCCACAGGCCTGGGCGTCCTCCACAGGCCTGAAGGTCCTCCACAGGCCTGGGCGTCCTCCACAGGCCTGAGCGTCCTCCACAGGCCTGAAGGTCCTCCACAGGCCTGAGCGTCCTCCACAGGCCTGAAGGTCCTCCACAGGCCTGAAGGTCCTCCACAGGCCTGAAGGTCCTCCACAGGCCTGAAGGTCCTCCACAGGCCTGGGCGTCCTCCACAGGCCTGAAGGTCCTCCACAGGCCTGAAGGTCCTCCACAGGCCTGAGCGTCCTCCACAGGCCTGAAGGTCCTCCACAGGCCTGAGCGTCCTCCACAGGCCTGAAGGTCCTCCACAGGCCTGAAGGTCCTCCACAGGCCTGAAGGTCCTCCACAGGCCTGAACGTCCTCCACAGGCCTGAGCGTCCTCCATGGGCCGTCCCACCACGTGGGTCAGAGCCCACAGGGAGGACACATTTGTCTTGAGGTAAGCAACGTTTCAGTGTAATGCCCTACGCACAATCGTACCCTCAACCCTCGCTCCTCCGGCCACACACGTCCTGATTTATGGCGTCTCTCTCCTCTGTGGGCGTGGCTAAAGCCGCGGGCCGCCGCCGGTGCAGAGCCGGGAGCAGGATCCGAGCCATCGTGGACTTTATGGCTATTGAGACGAGCCCTCACATGACGCGCAGCAGCAGCAAACATCTAGAGTGCACAGCTGCACACAGCTGGCTGCTGAGCTGAGGCAGCAGAGCAGCACAGGAGACGGGGAGTCAAAGAGCCGCACGGCCAAACCTGTCCTCCGTTCTGGGCCTCACCTCAGACGGAGGGTTCCTTCTGGCCCAGCAGCCAGCCGCCTGGACCGGGCTCGTCTTTGCCTGTCCAACAGCACCGGAGACGCCACCTCAGCTGATTGTCTTTGTGCAAACAAGGGAAGCTAACAGGGCTGTCAGGTAAGCTAGCACCTTCAGGCGGAGCTGAAGGGGGGGGGGGGGACCCCTGTGGGACACCTCCAGCAGGAGCTGTGATGTGGCACAAATGACATGCGCTCCACAAGGGGGGGGGGGAGGAGGAATCAGCGCTCTGCGTGGAGTGTAGGCACCACTTTTACTGTCACCTTCTTAGAACACAAGGTTAAGCTCAGTAATTCTGTCGAGCCTGTCCAAAACCTCGACTGTCCCCCTGAAATGGACGTCCCCGGGAGGGGACGCAGCTCTAACTGTGCTATATTAGGACTCAGACACAAGAGACCAACCGAGACGTGACATCAACAGGCGTTACGAGGGGGCTACAGGATGCTACAGTACTAGTGCTACCTGAACATGCTACAATGATGGGACACGTCCGCACAAGACAGGAACCAGAACCTCAGGGACCAGAACCTCAGCAGCTCCGCCTGGTCCAGAACCCCAGGAGGAGCACCGACACACAGCGACCACCAGAGGTGCTGTTGCAGCAGGAAGTGACGTGGCTGCAGAGCTGGTGCCCCATCCACGGTCAGTTCCTGTCACACACACACAGACACACACCTCTCTCACACACACACCTCTCTCTCACACACACCTCTCTCTCACACACACCTCTCTCTCACACACACACACACACACACACACCCTGAAGGTAGGAGTGGTTCCTGTCTTCATGCAGCACTTGTTTGATTATCACAGATTAATAACTGGGGTCGTGTCCTGTAGTATAGAGATGCTCTTCATCGCCACCAGCTGGTTCAGTCCATCTCACACACACGCGCGCACACACACACACACACACCTACAATCACATGCTGTGTAATGGAATGTAGAGAGAGCTCGCAGCAGATCTTCAGGAGGGATCCAGTGAAACATGCAGACTGTTTCTATTGTCTTCAGCCTCAGAGGTCAAAGGTCAGAGGAGGCTCCTTCAGTCCCTCAGCCCAGACCATCAACCTACATAAAGTGACCGCCCCCCCAGGCTGAGGGGGCGCTGGACTGCTCTCCTCACTGCAGCTCCACCCTTGTGTCCACAGAGGGACGTCCTTAGCGTCTCCTAGCTAAAGAACACCTGTGTCACCTGACCACTGTGCATTCAACGATATACCTGATAAAGCAGACTCGGCCTCCACCTGAAGCCGGTGGTGCCCTCTGGTTGGACAGAACCTGGTCTCAGGAGGTCCAGAAGCTGCTGGAGCCTTAGGACCATCCCGAGCGGTTAGCATGGGTTAGCACCGGCGTCCAGTGGGGCAGCTGGTCCACAAACATTTGGCAGCTATGATTTGGCGACTAACCCTACGGCAAAGTGCAAACGTTGGCTGGGAGTGTGGTGACATCGTGCGTTTCCAGATCCTCCACGTGATGGTCCAGCTCCTGGTCCAACACAACCCAATCCATCACTGGTGTAAAAAAAGCAAGGAGTTACTCTGAAGACCGCCAAGCTTTCTCTCATCAAAGTGCAGCCCCAGCGAGAGGACGGGGAGGGGTCCCGGTGGGTCCTGTGGTGGGGTCGGGGGGGTCACAGCCCATAATATACACTCACAGGTGTCACACATTCAAACACAGCTAGCTTAGATGAGCCTGGCCTCCCCCTCCATGTCTGGGGGGAGGTCACACACTCCGGTGAAGTGCAGCTCCTTCCCCTGGCTGCCCCGGGCCTGATGGTGGCCCAGGCCGGGCGAGGCCGGCTGGGCCTGGGGGTCAGGGGAGCCTCCTGGGGGGCTCCCTGCCTGCCGGGCCTTCAGGAAGAGCTCCAGCCTGCGCAGCATCTGCTTGGGGTTCTTTTTGGCAAACAGCTCCACTTCTGAAAGGGTAGAAACACAAACTCACCGTCTGTTCCCATGTAACCCACCCCAGTACGGACCAGCTGGTCTGTGCTGGGGTGTCTGTTCCCATGTAACCCCAGTACGGACCAGCTGGTCTGTGCTGGGGTGTCTGTTCCCATGTAACCCCAGTACGGACCAGCTGGTCTGTGCTGGGGTGTCTGTTCCCATGTAACCCCAGTACGGACCAGCTGGTCTGTGCTGGGGTGTCTGTTCCCATGTAACCCACCCCAGTACGGACCAGCTGGTCTGTGCTGGAGTGTCTGTTCCCATGTAACCCCAGTACGGACCAGCTGGTCTGTGCTGGGGTGTCTGTTCCCATGTAACCCCAGTACGGACCAGCTGGTCTGTACTGGGGTGTCTGTTCCCATGTAACCCCAGTACGGACCAGCTGGTCTGTGCTGGAGTGTCTGTTCCCATGTAACCCCAGTACGGACCAGCTGGTCTGTGCTGGGGTGTCTGTTCCCATGTAACCCCAGTACAGACCAGTACGGACCGGCTGGTCTGTACTGGGGTGTCTGTTCCAATGTAACCCCAGTACGGACCAGCTGGTCTGTACTGGTGCGTGTGGACTGGTGTGTCTGTCCCAATGTAACCCCAGTCCACACACCCCAGTACAGACCAGTACGGACCAGCAGGTCTGTGCTGGGGTGTCTGTCCCAATGTAACCCCAGTACGGACCAGCTGGTCTGTACTGGTGTGTCTGTCCCAATGTAACCCCAGTACGGACCAGCTGGTCTGTACTGGTGTGTCTGTCCCAATGTAACCCCGGTCCACACACCCCAGTACAGACCAGTACGGACCAGCTGGTCTGTACTGGTGTGTGTGGACTGGTGTGTCTGTCCCAATGTAACCCCGGTCCACACATGGTCCGTACTGGGCCCGGCAGCCTCCATGTCCGTCCCTACCACTCTGCTGACCTTTCAGCACGGTCCCGGACTCGGCGATGGTCTTCTGTTGGCCCTTCCACAGCTGGAACAGGTGCAGGAAGGTGGCCACGTAGAACTCGTTCAGGACGCCGACCACCTGCTGCCGGCGGTTGCACTCCCTGAGACACAGACACAGACACAGACACAGACACAGACGGTCAGCCTCGGGGGGACCCACAACAGCTCGTCACCACCACAGGGTGAGTGGACTCACTTGGACAGGGCTTCCTCTCGCAGCACTTGCAGGGCGATGCGGGTCATGTTGATGGACATCACGCTGAAGGGGAAGTTCTGGAGGACAGAAACGGGGGGTTGAGGAGCGGCAGCAGCACGGAGCCGAGCCCCCCCAGCTCCATACCTGAGTACGGTGCTGGGACAACCTGTAGATGTCCCGGGCCAGTGGCAGCGTCTCCGGATCCATCACCAGGTATAACGTGTGCATCAGACCCAGAAACCCGGTTCCACGTAGGTCAGTGGCTGGATCGGTACCTGTAGCAGAGTCAGGGAGGTCTTGTTGAGGCGGAGAGCTCCAGCCAGCCGTCGCCTCCACCTCGAGTCCTGCTCAGCTGGTGGTTAAAGGAACCAGCGGCTTAAACGGGCCCTCTGTTCCCCGTTGGAAGGCTTGGTGGCTCCATGAGGTCTGGGAGCCACAGCGTACCCCTGCCCTGCCCCTGGACCTTCGTCCAGAGGCAGGCCAGAGAACGCAGGGTCCAAACCCCACCGAGCACAGAAGGTCTGGAAAGATCTCGTACCCTGAAACCCGATGTTCTCCCAGTGGGATCCGTAGCGAGGACAGTCCAGCCGGCTGCCCAGCAGCCGCTTGTAGATGGTTTGGAGGACCCGCATGTGCACCGTCTGGCTGTTGTCCATCTGACCTACAGACGACACACACACGCAGCAGGGGTCAGGGTCAGGGTCAGGGTCAGGGTCAGGGTCAGCGTTGGTGGGGCCGGCACGATGAACGCCACACTCACACTGAGCGATGGCGAAGACCAGGTCCCGCTCCTCCACCAGCTCCCTGTGCAGCCGCGGGGGGCCAAACAGGAAGTGAGTGATGGCAGCCAAGCCTGTCCTGCGGACCGTCGGCTGGATGCTCTTCTGCAGGGGAGGAAACGAGGATCTCATCAGCTGCTCCTCACACGCTCATGAAGAAGAAGCAGCTGCTGCTGCTTCCAGCCACTTCACAGATCCTGAAACATGTTGAGGTCCTCTACATGTTATGGGAGGGTTAGCGGGACTCTGTAAGGAGCTGGGGTCTGAGGAGGACACTTTGATGGCTCAGATCTTCAGTCTCTACAGAGATGCTCGGGGGGGGGGGGGGCGTCCAAGGCCAAGCTCAGGCCTCACAGGAGCCGGCTCTAGCGGTCTGGTGAGGTGAGCTGCTGTTCCTGCCCAGGAACCTGCTGCCCCTGACCAGGAACCTGCTGCCCCTGACCAGGAACCTGCTGCCCCACCTCCTCTGGTGCTCTAGCTCCACTCATAAAGCTTCTCCATGAGTGTCCATCCAGGTCCAACAGCCTTGGACTGGACCTCTGTTAGTGAGACAAAGGTGGGTGCACCGTGACTCTGACTGGCTGTACTACCCTGTGTCCTCCACTGTGTCCTCCACTGCGTCCTCTACTGTGTCCTCCACTGTGTCCTACCTGTGTCTCCCTGCATCCTCCCTGTGTCCTCTACTGTGTCCTCCACTGTGTCCTCCCTGCGTCCTCCACTGTGTCCTACCTGTGTCCCCCCTGTGTCCTCCACTGTGTCCTACCTGTGTCCCCCCTGTGTCCTCCACTGTGTCCTACCTGTGTCTCCTTGTGTCCTCCACTGTGTCCTACCTGCGTCCTACCTGCGTCCTCCACTGTGTCCCCCCTGTGTCCTCCACTGTGTCCTACCTGTGTCCCCCCCTGTGTCCTCCACTGTGTCCTACCTGCGTCCTCCACTGTGTCCCCCTGTGTCCTCCCTGTGTCCTACCTGCGTCCTCCCTCCGTCTCCCTGCGTCCTCCACTGTGTCTCCCTGCGTCCTCCCTGTGTCCTACCTGTGTCCTCCCTGCGTCCTCCCCGTGTCCTCCCTGCGTCCTCCCTGTGTCCTACCTGCGTCCTCCCTGTGTCTCCCTGCGTCCTCCCCGTGTCCTCCCTGTGTCCTACCTGCGTCCTCCCTGTGTCTCCCTGCATCCTCCCCGTGTCCTCCCTGTGTCCTACCTGCGTCCTCCCTGTGTCTCCCTGCGTCTCCCTGCGTCCTCCACTGTGTCCTCCCCGTGTCCTCCCTGTGTCCTACCTGCGTCCTCCCTGTGTCTCCCTGCATCCTCCCCGTGTCCTCCCTGTGTCCTACCTGCGTCCTCCCTGTGTCTCCCTGCGTCCTCCACTGTGTCCTCCCTGTGTCCTACCTGCGTCCTACCTGTGTCCTACCTGCGTCCTCCCTGCGTCTCCCTGCGTCCTCCCTGTGTCCTCCCTGCGTCCTACCTGTGTCCTCCCTGTGTCCTCCCTGTGTCCTCCCTGCGTCCTACCTGTGTCCTCCCTGTGTCCTCCCTGCGTCCTACCTGTGTCCTCCCTGTGTCCTCCCTGCGTCCTCCCCGTGTCTCCCTGCGTCCTCCCTGTGTCCTCCCTGTGTCCTACCTGCGTCCTCCCTGTGTCCTACCTGCGTCCTCCCCGTGTCCTCGTACTTAAGAAGGGCAGCAGCAGTTCTTACCCGCACGTCTCCGAGATCTGTGGTCTGGAAGTACTGCAAGGCTTCGTTGAAAGATATGATTGGTGTTGGGTTCAGGTCCTCGGGGAGAGCTGAGGGACACGATCCAGAGGGGACTCTGTTAGAACCTGAGATCAGTCCAGCCTTTAGCTGGCGTCAGGAGAAACTGCTGACCTGGTTGGATGTTCTCCAGGGCCTCCCACTCCTGCCGGGCCTTCTCCAACTCGGGGTTTTCTTCTGAAAGGATTCAGGCAAATGTTGCTCAGGTGACATCAGAAGCTGCAGGTGTCTCACACATGCAGCAGGTGTTCAGAGGAAACGGGTCAAGACCAGTAAGCCGGTCACACGAGTTAACGAAGAGCAGTAGACAGACATGAGGAAGGTCACCGGGTGGTCTGGGGCCATGAGTTCAGGAACGGTCCTGGAGGTGCTACTAATCCACCAGCTAAAACTGAACTGTCACCAGGTTCTAGAGCAGCTGCCACAGGAGCACCACATTGTGGACACTCCACAGGAGTTACCTGCAGGCTTGGCTTGGCCCCCCCCAGCTGACAGGGTCTGCAGAAGACCGTTCTGCTTCAGAGTGGAGATCTGGAGGAAAGTCACACAAGAGTTTTACAGATCTGCAGCAGATCCGCGGCTGCTCTCCACCTGTGGTGGAGGTGAAGCACCAGAGGGACGGACCGGCAGAGGTGTGAGGGCGGCTGACGGCACCACCGGGTCTCTACCGGCACCACCGGGTACTAGGCCGTTCCTCACCTGAAGAACCAAAGAGGACACCTTCAACTCAAGGCCTACAATGGAAGATCTGAGGCGTGTGTGTGTGTGTGTGTGTGTGGGGGTGGGGGTGGGTGTGTGTGGGTGTGTGTGTGTGTGTGTGTGTGTGTGTGTGTGGGGGGGGGGGTGTGTGTGGGTTTGGGTGGGGGGGGCACTCACAGACTTCAGGTTGGAGTGTCCATTGGTGATTTCCTCCAATGGTTTACCTTCACAGGATAACTCAGTTGAGCCCTACACACACACAGACACACACACACACAGACACAGACACACACACACACACACACACACACACACACACACACAGACAGACACACACACACACACACTGTTGGGGAAGGTCCGGCAGGAGAACAGAGAGCATCTAAGGTGCAGTCACCAAACCTCTGTGCCAGATGTGACATCAGCGCCTTCTTCCATTGCACATGTGTTGGTGGGCTAGACCGCTCCTGGTAGTGGCCCCCACAGGCTCCTGGTAGTGGCCCCCAGAGGCTCCTGGTAGTGGCCCCCACAGGCTCCTGGTAGTGGCCCCCAGAGGCTCCTGGTAGTGGCCCCCACAGGCTCCTGGTAGTGGCCCCCAGAGGCTCCTGGTAGTGGCCGCCACAGGCTCCTGGTAGTGGCCTCCACAGGCTCCTGGTAGTGGCCCCCACAGGCTCCTGGTAGTGGCCCCCAGAGGCTCCTGGTAGTGGCCTCCACAGGCTCCTGGTAGTGGCCCCCACAGGCTCCTGGTAGTGGCCTCCACAGGCTCCTGGTAGTGGCCTCCACAGGCTCCTGGTAGTGGCCCCCAGAGGCTCCTGGTAGTGGCCGCCACAGGCTCCTGGTAGTGGCCTCCACAGGCTCCTGGTAGTGGCCCCCAGAGGCTCCTGGTAGTGGCCGCCACAGGCTCCTGGTAGTGGCCTCCACAGGCTCCTGGTAGTGGCCCCCAGAGGCTCCTGGTAGTGGCCGCCACAGGCTCCTGGTAGTGGCCTCCACAGGCTCCTGGTAGTGGCCCCCAGAGGCTCCTGGTAGTGGCCGCCACAGGCTCCTGGTAGTGGCCTCCACAGGCTCCTGGTAGTGGCCCCCACAGGCTCCTGGTAGTGGCCGCCACAGGCTCCTGGTAGTGGCCTCCACAGGCTCCTGGTAGTGGCCTCCACAGGCTCCTGGTAGTGGCCTCCACAGGCTCCTGGTAGTGGCCTCCACAGGCTCCTGGTAGTGGCCCCCACAGGCTCCTGGTAGTGGCCCCCACAGGCTCCTGCAGTCATGGACCACAAGGTGGTGCTGGAAGGACCTCCATGATTTACTCTACTGCACACCTGGAGCCAGCGTACACGTCTATCTTCTTCTCTTCTTTTTAAGGGTCAAAGTCGGGCCAGGGTCTGATCCTGGAGCAGGTGCTAGTCTAGAGGTGGAGGAGGGGTGACCAGTCAACACACACAACCCATGGAATCTGGCTGCTGTCCTCCACGGGTCAGCCTGGCGGGTGTGTTCACTCCTCTAGGCCGTCAGACGATGACACGGCTTGAGAAGGTCATTCCACTGCCACCAAGGAGAGGTTGAGGAGAGGTTGAGGAGAGGGTCAGGAGAGGGTCAGGAGAGGGTCAGGAGAGGGTCAGGAGAGGTTCAGGAGCTCCACCTGCAGCACTCCCGCCCCAACCCCTCGGGAGAGGACTCGGGAAGGCACATTCACGGAAAGCTGCAGTCTCCTGGAGAAGGAGAACAAATGATCACTGCCATGAAGGTTTGGAACACCAATAAAAGGAGGGTTGGCTGGACGTAGGCTGGTTCCTGACCGTCCCAGGACCATGAGCAGGAACCCAACCTGTCCAGCCAGCCCCAGTCCAGCTCCCTGTCTCTGGGGCGGTTCTTGGCTAGGCTGACATCTCCCCTCCTCGCTGGGGGAACCCGAGCTATCTGCAGCCCACAGAACCGACGCAGGTCCTGCAGCAGCTCCAGCAGAACACAGGCCAGCACAGTAGGTGCAGGGACCACAGGAGCACCAGAACCCAGCAGCAGGTACACGAGGAAGAACCCTGCCCCCGTTCTGCAGAGTGCCCTCCAGCCGGTGTCCATCAGAACCAGCCTCCATGAGGGCAGACAGCCACAGAGGAGGTCTGTGCTGGCAGCCTGGCACCGTGCAGTCCAACTGGCAGCGAACAGAACCAGCACGGGAGAAGCCTGGCAGTACAGCACTGACGGTCTGTGGGTCCGACTGGCCTCCAGACGGACCTGCTAGCGAGGCGAGACCCTCACACCCTTTGATGGATCATGTGGGCCCTGGGTCTGTTCTCATCACAACTCCCAGTTCTGGGAAGACCAAGGCCTCGATGTCACCCCCACACCCGAGTCGGATCCAGAACGGTGACCCAGGACATCAAGTATCTGGGTGTCCACTGCTGCCATGAACACCACAGACATCTAGAAGATGCCCGAAGCAAAGGTTGGCAGAACATTCCCCGGGGGACCATCAGGCACCTCTTCAGAAGAATGTGGAGCGCGAGGACGTTGCCTTGCTTTCGCAACAGCCTTCATTCTGCGGCGCGTGCTGCAGCCGTCTTTCATCTCTTCGCCTTGATGTCTCTCATCACTGATGCTTAATGGCGGAACATCAGGACACACCGACGTGGGTCGGCCCCGGGGCTCCTCAGACCGCTGTCAGTCGGACCTTCAGCACCAATGGCCACTTTAACGTCGGGACGAGCCCGTTTGCTGACGGTGTTTGAAGGAAACCAGCACCGACAGACATGTCGGCTAGCGACCCGGAGTCCCAAACACGCAGCTAAGGCTTCTCCTGAAGCTAACGAAGCAGCGCCTACGCACAACCGAGCAGAACCGTCCAGAACCGAGTCCTGGAGATCATCTACTTGAGACCTCGGCTACACACAAACCCCTCAGCTGTCAAGCTAGCGGGCTAGTCCATACAACTGGATACGAGCCGCTCAAATGGAGCGCATATAAACGCACACGCGTATAAAAGCGCGCACACCCGCACGCACTGGCCAGTGTGTTCATCGTGTACGGTGCATATAAAATAAAAATACCTGTTTCTGACTGCTTCTCCTTCCAATCTCAGCCTCCCTTCCCCCGTCCGCTGGACACGGTAATTTCCGGGTGCATCTTGGGAATTGTAGTTTCCTGTGTCGAACATCTCCATTACGTCATTCCTCTGAGGCGAGTGAGCAAGGAACCTGCGACCTCTCTCTCTCTCTCTCTCTCTCTCTCGTGCGTGTGCGTGTGCGTGTATACATGTACACTGACAGAAAGTAGCCGTTTTCTAACATTTGTAATAAGTTGAATACGACTCTTTGCAGGTTTGTCACTAGGTCTTTATTTTCATATGACGGAGGGATTTAACATCAACAACAGTTTCGTTTTTTTCCCATTGAAATCACGTTAAAGACATAAATATCAGCCACATTTGAGCACTTTGTTGCCCTGATGGATAATCAGTATGAATAAATAAAACACCCACAAAAAGCACAACTTGACAGCAGAAGGACAGAATCCCTTTGATCTTGCTGACCATGTGGACCAACCTAGGGGACAACCAAGACCTTTCTCTGACCAGCATCCCCGTCATCTTAAACCGCTTGAAACATCTGGACTTTCTAAAGCAGACAGATTTCTATGAGTTAATAGCGAGCAGGATGCTGAGCACAGTGTTGGAGTGTTGGTTCAGCAGACGGGAGCCGTCTCCAGGGAAACGCTGTTAGCCATTCGTTGCCGGAGGTGCTGAGCAAAGTCCACCTGGGTCTGTGAGAGCACCTTGTTTATGATTGTTTTGGGGATCCAGCCCTGCGGACAGCAGCAGCACACGAGCAGAATGATCAGATAAAGGAACTGTGTGAAGGAGAGGCCGTGCAACTCGTACCTTTAGATCTACGTTGAGCAACCAGGTAAACTGCGTCTTATTTGGGTCTTCGGAACAAGGCTTCATGACTATACAGGTGGGCCCGTTCTCCGCTCTGGAACATACCCAGTGCAACCCTTACTGGTCCGTTTTAGAGGGGTTAAACTGTGGTCGGATGTGAACTCGCCTACCTGATCATGCTCTTCTGCTCGGGCATCTTCGGGTGCTGCGTGGACGTCCCAGCCAGGAAGCAGGTGGAGCCTCGACGCTTAGCACAGCGCACGCTGACAAAGTCTCGCGCTCCCACCACGTTCCCGGGTGTGTCGGCAGAAATCTCATGGGTGACCATTGTCTCTGGACCAATCTTCTGAAGGATCTGTGGGTGGAGGAGTTTTCTTTCAGGGAAAAGGAAAGTGGTGACCCCATCTTTTGGATTTGAACCAAACCATTAATCAATCAATCAATAGTCTTTCCCTCAAGAACAATCACAGTTTCTGATGGGCCAAGAAGGGTTCCAGCCCCAAGAAAACATGGAAGAGGATCTGGCAGTGGGGCCGGTGCCAGAACACCTTCAGGGCACGGCCGTGCTACCCTTGAGCAAGGCACCCAACCAACAAATGCCCAAACAGTATAAGGCCCTTCGATGAACTGGCGACCCTCCTCGGGATGAAGCAGTTAAGAAGACGAGAACATACAATAATTTGGGGAGTTTTTGACAGTAGATTTCCCAGGATGGGTCAACCACAGGGGGCTTTTGCGTGATCGTGCCTCTGACCTTCACTTGTTTGACGTGAGGGTTCCATTCCCCCATTTGCTCCATGTTTCCCACCAGTTCTTCATAAAGGCTGTGAAGATGTTGCTCCAGAACCACTTCCAACTTGAAGACCTTCCCAATGTCAGGTATCGTCTTACTCAGGACCTTGTCCCCATTGGCCTGAAGGACATTGGACAAGACCAGCTGAAATTCTTCCTTCAATCAGGACTATTTAACATGAAGTTAGGTGCATATTTGCCAACCAGTGTTGTTGGATATTCAAAACAGACATGTGTGTGTGTGTGTGTGTGTGTGTGTGTGTGTGTGTGTGTGTGTGCTCACCGCCACAGTCTCAACAGTCCACCCTTCCTGGTCACTGAGGATGACGATGGCCCTCTGCAGGGCTTCCTCCCCTTGTCTCACGTAGCTCAGCTCTTCCTGGGAGAACGTCTCTTCCTTAATAGAACCTATTGAAATAAAGCAGGTCGAGCAGCTGCAAACACCCACCGTCACCCTGAGCTGATGGTCCCAGGACTCACCGAGGAGAGAACTTCTTCTGTGCACATGACTGATCCAGTTGCTGTGGCCCGAGTCTGTCAGCCTGTTCAGCTCCTGGTGGATGGCCACCATGGCGTTCTTCCTCAAACCTGAGAGGAACACTTCCAGAGTCACCTCACAGGAACGCTGCATTCATCCTGCCAGGCACCTCTGTTGAGGGCCACACGCTAGAGATCTGGGTTGATTCTGGATTAGGTGGAGCCGCCAGATAAACATCCCTAAACTCACTCTCAGTTGCATCAAGCATGATCACCCTAGCCAGAAATTAGGGTGATGTCATGCAAACAGGAATATTAGCCCGTGCTTCTACTGAGAATGATGTTTTTAGCATCAAACAAGAGGTTGGATCAGCAGAAACAATATCATTTACTGTTAACGGTGCTGTTCCACATGGTGTAGACACAGTCCTGCCCTCATGTCATGGCTGTGCTGGGCTAGAGGTCAGGGGTCAGGGTTAGGACTGGCACCGTGCCTAGCTAAGGTCTGGACGTGCAACATTACCAGGCAGCTTATACGCAACCCAAAAACCCAACGTTTACACGTAAAACTGAACAATCGAAGAAATAACCAACGTAAACTAATGATAGGCTGAAGGACTTCAGAGAAAGACTGTCTTCGGCTGTCCCATCACGACTCATCAAGTCCTCTGAGGCGGTCCGTGGCCTTTCTGAGCCAAACTGTTGCCCCGTTCAGCCCAACACAAGTGCTGAGCAGCAGAGAGCCCAAGCTAAGGTGAACGTCCACTCACCTGTCATGTTCCTCATATGACGGTACGAGATGCCAGCGCACAGTTTAAAGGTTGCAGGCAGCATTTTGGGTTGCAGGAGGAGGTAAAAGCACTGGAATCGCTCGAGTCAGAGCTGGATTTCTGCCTGTTGACTTTTCACAGCCTCTATATATGAGAGCAGAGCTACAAGGCTGCGGCGCTATCACCGCGGTGGTGACCCCCCCCCCCCGCCCGGTGAAGTGGCCCTGTCACCAAGGTCGACTGACAGACAGCGAGAATGCCTCACACTCTCACAGACATGGTATCAGATAACGTTCAGTGCTCGGGACCAGGTTGGACATGTCCCGGCTGAGTCATGTGTCCCATCTCAGAGCCTTGACACAGTTGTTCCAGCTTATGATTGATATCTGTTGTTATCAGCACTTCCTAATATTGTTCCGTTTGCCCCACAAAACTCCAAGAAACAAGCACCCAAACCAAACCCAGAACCTTGGAGTCCAAACACACATGTTAGGAGTGTTCTTTGTGTTGGGGGCAGGTTCTTATTTACACTCTCGTGTATATTCCAATCAGCTTTATCACTCCAAATATTCTAAAAGATTGACCGTAAATTTGAAAATGAACAGATCACCGGATTTTAAAGTTCATTTACCATTAAATGAAGTAGGTTTCAACTAAGAAACATAGAAGGAGCTGGCAGAAGATGGCTGGTCATGCTTTGCCTGCAGTCGGCAGCACCAACCACCACAGAAGTGGGAAGGATGGTTTCCACTGGGGTAAACCGGTGACACGGGGCATCTGGCCACATGTTCCAGTCAGTTAGTAGCAAGCTGACTTCAGGTGGGAGTGGGTTAGGGTTAGAGGGTTAGGGTTAGGGTTAGAGGGTTAGGGTCAGGGTCAGGGTCAGGGTTAGGGTTAGAGGGTTAGGGTTAGGGTTAGAGGGTTAGGGTTAGGGTTAGGGTTAGAGGGTTAGGGTTAGGGTTAGAGGGTTAGGGTTAGGGTTAGGGTTAGGGTTAGGGTTAGGGTTAGGGTTAGAGGGTTAGGGTTAGGGTTAGAGGGTTAGGGTCAGGGTCAGGGTCAGGGTCAGGGTCAGGGTTAGGGTTAGAGGGTTAGGGTTAGGGTTAGAGGGTTAGGGTTAGGGTCAGGGTCAGGGTTAGGGTTAGGGTTAGAGGGTTAGGGTTAGAGGGTTAGGGTTAGGGTTAGGGTTAGAGGGTTAGGGTTAGGGTTAGGTGACCAATGCCAAAAAACAGGAGCCAAAGGGCAGACATGGACTCATAGGCCAGTTCTATTGGAAGAACTAAAACAATCCAAAAACTAGTTCTGGAGGCCAGGGCTGAAGAGACCTGGTGCACAAGGTGGGCCGGGATTGATCGAAGAGGAACAGAGTGAACAGAAGTGAGGTAGGCAGATCTGAGCAAACCAGACCAGCAAAAATGTCAGTTTATTTAACGAGAGCCAAACGTTACCACAGCATGGTCGACCACAATCTGGTGGAGAAGGTGGCCCTAACCCTAACTAACTCTAACCCTAACTAACCCCAAGCCTAACTAACCCTAACCCCATCTAACCCCAAACCTAACTAACCCTAACCCCAACAAACCCTAACCCCAACTAACCCCAAACCTAACTAACCCTAACCCCAACAAACCCTAACCCCATCTAACCCCAAACCTAACTAACCCTAACCCCAACAAACCCTAACCCCAACAAACCCTAACCCCAACTAACCCCAAACCTAACTAACCCTAACCCTAACAAACCCTAACTAACCCCAAACCTAACTAACCCTAACCCCAACTAACCCAAACTTAACTAACCCCAAGCCTAACTAACCCTAACTAACCCCAAGCCTACCTAACCCTAACCCCAAACCTAACTAACCCTAACTAACCCTAACCCCAACAAACCCTAACTAACCCTAAACCTAACTAACCCTAACCCCAACTAACCCCAAACCTAACTAACCCTAACCCTAACTAACCCTAACCCCAACTAACCCCAAACTTAACTAACCCTAACTATCCCCAAGCCTACCTAACCCTAACCCCAACAAACCCTAACCCCAACTAACCCCAAACCTAACTAACCCTAGCCCCAACTAACCCCAAGCCTAACTAACCCCAAGCCTAACTAACCCTAACTAACCCCAAACCTAACTAACCCTAGCCCCAACTAACCCCAAGCCTAACTAACCCTAACCCCAAACCTAACTAACCCCAAGCCTAACTAACCCTAACTAACCCCAAGCCTAACTAACCCTAACCCCAACTAACCCAAACCCTAACTAACCCTAACCCTCCCATTAGGAGACAGGTTGGAGACATTGCAGGTGGAATTGTCCATTGTGCCTTGATTGGGAGGATAAAGCCATCTGGAAGTGGTCCGTCCCTGTGGGACCCCTGAGGGACCCCTGAGGGACCCCTGAGGGACCCCTGTGGCCTCGTGGTTCTGGGACGCATTTAAATCACTTTTGGATCTTAAAAGTCAGGGATGAAGTCAGAGCTTTAATGAAATCAACAGAAAAGCAGAGTTATTCCCAATAACATGTCCCTACAGGAATCCCTGACACCTTATCAGAACACTTCCATGTTTTCACAACCTTCATCTAAAAATTCCCACGTATCTAACGGCAACAGCGCCTCAGCCAGCTCCACGTCAGACGCGTGTCCAGGGCCACCAGGGCGGCTGGCAGAGCCGCGGGGGGCAGCAGGCCATCAGATGGGAGGAGAGGGAAAACAGATGGTGCCTCATGGATGTCAGAGACAAACCCCGGTCGCCTTAAACTGCGACCCTTCGTCCCCGGGAAGCTTCATCACTCTTCCACTCAGGTTGTTGGAGTGGATGGTGATGAGAAAGTGACTGAGGTTCTGCAGGATGTGTGACCTGAGGAGATGAAGCGTTAGCAGCTCTCATCCACTGGTTCCTCCTCACCTTCGCTCTGCTGACTGTTGCAAAGCTGAACTCTGCAGGACGATCGTCGCTTCCGAGTCAGGAGAGGAGGAAATAAAGGAAAGAACAAAATGCCGACAGTCCTGAAGCCACGCTCCTGTCAGGGGCTCAACTGAGGAACCAGCCGGCCAAAGTTCATCTAACCAGTCATTCAGGTCCTGCAGACTCAGTGGGGGGAGCTGGAAGCTGGTGGTAGTGGGGCTCCAACCTTTTTGCTGTAAGGCCACAGTGCTAACCACTAGTTATAGTGCACGGGCACACACACACACACACACACACACACACACACACACTTCCTGCTCTGCTATTAACAACAGTCGTGGAGAAGCTGGAGGAATAAGGAGGAAACGGCAGGAGACGACTCGCTCTAGAGTTTATTGGGACTGGAAGGACAGAGGTTAGCTTTGGCTTCCACATGCACTCCTTACATGAAGGTGCCCCCCCCACCCCCCACCCCTTCCGAGTTGGGTCTCGATCGTGTTCTTGGTGAATCTGACGACTGTAGAAGAAACCAAGTGCTTCAGATCATGCTAAAAAGGAGGCACTTCTGTCTGAAAATGGCTGGTTCCAATGTTACTGAATGCTCGGACCAGCTGTCAGGACCTGACCAGGACCTGACCAGGACCTGACCAGGACCTGGACAACACCACATTCTTAAGGACAACGAGGCCTTTTGGCTGTGCTGCTGCAAGAAGGTCACTTCTTCGTTTGGTTGGTCTTTTCTGGCTCCTCAGGCACCTTCCTGCACCTCATCTCCAGGAGGATACACCTACATGACCCTGAAGACCCCGTTAGGACACAAAACACCAGGAAGAACCCTCGGACACGTGAGGCATTTAGAAGAGCTGCGGTGGAACCTGGACGTGTGGTGGAGATGGAAGGTTTTCTGGTGAAGATGAAGCACAAGTGTGACCGGAACAATGACAGGAAGTGGCATCCAACAACAAAATGCCACAATCTCCTCAAACTGAAGGAAGCCGGTTCTGTTCCCGACAGCCTCTTAATTCAGACTCCACCTCAGGTCAGGGAGAAAGGACGACGTAAACCCAGGAACGTGTCCGGGAACGATGGGAGGAGCTGGAGAGATGTCCATTCTGACACCTTTCCATGCAGCCAAACACAACGTGACTGTGTGTTGTCGGAGACGTCTGCAGGCTCAGATCCAGCAGGCTCCAGCACTCAGAACCTCTTGGGGGTAGCAACCTTCAGGAGAGCAACGTGACGACGCCAGGCACCTGAAATGTCATCTTTGGCCTGAGTATGTGGAAAAAAACTGCACGTTTGAGCTTGAGGTGATGGTTTGTGAATGTTTGGGAGTTTTATGAGGTACGTTAGCTGGAAATATCCCCAAAGAGAAGGTGGTCAGAGACGCCAGGAAGAGCGACGAGCTGGAAACGAGAGCGCCTCCACCGCTCTTCCTGGGGTCAGAGCCTCTGGTCTTCAGCCCGTCCGTCCTGAGGAGATCAGAGTCTGTTTTATTCAAAACCTCTGTGGAACTGAGGCCTGGATCACAGGCCTGGAAGGCCCTCGCAGCTTCTTCTGTGTGTGTGTGTGTGTGTGTGTGTGTGTGCATGATGCAGGGTTTCTTCTGTGGCTCCCATTCGGTCACTGTTCCACTAGGGGGCAGAGTTGGACATGGAGTCCACAGAGTGCACGCTGGAAGACTGCAAACGGCTGTGGGCTATGGACGCCTCTGGCTGCTGCAACAGCGAGACAGAGTGTGAGTTCCTTCATTTGGTGTGTGTGTGTGTGTGTGTGTGTGTGTGTGGACTCACATGCCTCCTGAAGATCCTGTCCAGCAGGCTGCGTCTGGGCAGCTCTGGTGGGTGGTCCCAGTCCAGATCCGGAGGCCGTGAGCCTTGAGGCCCAAACAGATTCAAATCTCTGAAACACTCTGTTTCAATCATCTGCAGGAGGAGCAGAGGAGAGGAGGGAAAAGGCTCCTGCTGATGAGACTCCTCACGTCTCCGTAACGCTGTGATGATAATACACACACCTCGTTCTGCCATGGGATGGAAACGCTGCCTGTAGCAAATTTAGCGTAGAAGTCGGTGTCGGTCTGGTCCAGGTTGACCCCTTTAACGGTGGAGAATTGCTCGATGTCCAACACATCCTTGCAGTACACTGCTCGAGGCTGGGAGGGCAAAAGACACGACCGTCTCAGTTAGCATCACTCGTTAGCATCACCCTGGCGTTCAGGACTTAATGTCAGAGAGGAGAGAAAAAGACTCACGTCCGGCACAAAGGGAGGCTCGACTATTCCAGCCTCCAGCCTCTTAAAGTTGATGTTTCTGAAAAACGACTGGGCCACGACGGCCGAGGCTCCGTCCAGCAGGCAGCCCAGCCGCCGCTTTGGGTCCTTGTTCAGCAGCTGAGTGAGCGGCAGCACACACACACACACACACACACACACACACACACGTTAGCTCATCTCAATTCAGGGTGTCAGTAACTTTAACAGTCAGTGTTGGTGAAAACGTTGCTTTGACATCATGTCATGTGTAGCGTTAGCATGACTCAGCACGTTTCCCTGGAGTTGAGCAGCCAGTTCTGATTGATATTGTGTCATGTGTAGCGTTAGCATGACTCAGCACGTTTCCCTGGAGTTGAGCAGCCAGTTCTGATTGATATTGTGTTATGTGTAGCGTTAGTATGACTCAGCACGTTTCCCTGGAGTTGAGCAGCCAGTTCTGATTGATATTGTGTCATGTGTAGCGTTAGCATGACTCAGCACGTTTCCCTGGAGTCGAGCAGCCAGTTCTGATTGATATTGTGTCATGTGTAGCGTTAGCATGACTCAGCACGTTTCCCTGGAGTTGAGCGGCCAGTTCTGATCATATTTGTGCTTACATAAACAAAGAGAAAGCTGCTTTTTGGATCTGTGACGACACCATCGAGGTGCTCCTGACGACGCCATCGAGGAGCTCCTGACGGCGCCATCGAGGTGCTCCTGACGGCGCCATCGAGGTGCTCCTGACGGCGCCATCGAGGAGCTGCTGACGGCGCCATCGAGGTGCTCCTGACGGCGCCATCGAGGAGCTCCTGACGGCGCCATCGAGGTGCTCCCGACGGCGCCATCGAGGTGCTCCCGACGGCGCCATCGAGGTGCTCCCGACGGCGCCATCGAGGAGCTCCCGACGGCGCCATCGAGGAGCTCCCGACGGCGCCATCGAGGAGCTCCCGACGGCGCCATCGAGGTGCTCCCGACGGCGCCATCTTCAGGTCTTTATTCTTCGTTATTTTGCCACCTGTTAAAACGAGGGTCCTCTCACAGGATCCGAGTTCCGTGGGTAGCAAAACCGGGATTCTCAAAACTGGGACAAACACTGAAGCCAGATCAGAGAACTGGGACCCTCGTGTCCATGGAAACGCACTGAACGTCCTTATTTTGCCTGGCCAACACCATATTAAAGAGCAGCTGATGTTGAGCCGCGGTTCCATGGGCGCTGACCAGTCGACAGATGGCCTTGGTGTCCTCAGTAAACTTGTCATCATACTCCTCCTCCTCCTCGTGCACCCTGCGCTCCACCTCCTCGCGCTTCACGCGCTCCTTGCGGGCACGGAAGGGCGAGCGTCCGGCCGTCATCTCATAGATGAGACAGCCCAGCCCCCACCAGTCAGGGCTCATGCTGTACCTCTCGTTGCGGATCACCTCTGGAGCTGGAACACATGGAGGCAGCTGTTCTGGATCTGGTTGATCATGAAGGACTCCCGTGATGATGATTGCAGGATCTCACCCATGTAGCCCACAGTGCCCACCCTGCCTCTGATCAGCTCCCCAGCAGGTACTTTGATGGCCAAGCCCAGGTCAGAGATGCGGATGTTTCCTGGAGGAAAGCACGAGTCAGCACTTTCTCATTGATGGCTGTTGTGTGGGAAACACTCAGAACCACAGAGGAAACATCAGGACTCACCATTGTCATCTAAGAGGATGTTCTCTGGTTTCAGGTCCCTGAAGAAGAGACAAGAAGCCTGAACATATACATGCACTATACACACCGGACTATACATCATCACTTCCCCTTTAAGGAATGCTCACCAACTGTGGAACATCTACTATCTATGGATTAAGAACCCTATGGATGGTCTCCATGGTTTAGGCAGAAAGCCACAATGAGGAGATCTGAAGATGTGCCTCTCCCACCAGCGCTACGTCCATGAACATTGTTGTTGATGTGCATCTACTGGCCCTGACCGTCCCAGAGAGGATCCCTAACCTCAACAGAACATGGAACATGCTTGTGGACACGCCTCATACATGGTTTAGTGTGAACTCTACTCTAGCACATAGCACACTTTACATTTATCTACAAACCACCTACAGAAGAGCAAAACAGAGAAGAGAACTTGTTTTTAGGACCTTCTATTCAAAGTCCAAATCAATAATCAGGCAGCTGAAGCACCTTTGAGACCTTTGAGACCACCAGCTCCAACACACTGATGAGGGACACGCACACACAGTGGGACCGTCCAACCCCCCACCACCAACAGTCTCCTTGGACCAGGCACACAGAACCCTGGAGATGACCAGAACTGACTCCAATGTCACAGTCAGGCTCAACGGTCAAATACTGGGACATTCCCAATGGAAAAATGCTGGAATGCTGATGGTTGGCAACAAGACCATCTGGCACAGAAGGAAAGATCTGGAAAGAAGCGACTCTTAATTCCCGACTAGTCCTGGAGCCACCCCCTGTTCACGGACGGGGACAAAAGGGCCCACTGGAGGGAGGTGGTGATGAAGGAGAAGCGACCTCACTGTTCTTCCTGGAGCTTGAGGTGGAGCGGGTGAGAGGCTTCCACGTGAGTGAGGACGTAGCCTGGACACTCGACACCACGGCACGTCATGTGACATCCTCAGTAGCGCCTCCAGCTGCGTTAATGACAGCTGCCTGGAGTTGCAGCACCATGTGATACAGCAGCACCGCTGATGTGAACCTTCAGTCACCACCCAAAGTTCATGACCCTCGGTGAGGATGGGAGCATAGACTGACCCGGTCAGGCCCACCGATCACGTGACTGAGTGGGCTGCACCATCCGCCTGCCAATCTCAAGCTCCATCATTCCCTCACTTGTGAACAAGACCCTGAGATACTTCAATTGAGACAGGACCTCTTCACCAACCCCAAGAGGCAAGCCAGCCTTCTCCAGTCCAGAACAAGGGCCTTGGATTTGGAGGTGCTGGTTCTTGCTCCATATTCAGCTGCAAGCCACCCCAGTACAGGTTAAAAGTCCTGGCTTGATGAGGAAAACAGGACATCATTTGCAAAAAGAAGAGATGAAATCATGTGGTTCTAAAATTGGACTCTGGCCCCTGGCTACGCCTAGAAATTCCATCCATAAAAGTTATGAAGTGGTGAAAAAGGCCAGCCAGGTCGAAGTCCAACATGTATCAAAAATAGATCTGACTTACTGCCGACAACCAACAGCGAGATTGTGGTAGCCAGGGTGGATTTGCCCGCCCCGATGCCTTGCCTTTGAGGAGCTTGCTAACTACCCTAATGCACTTTGGTTTGGGTGGCAGGTCAGAGGGATTGAGGAGTAGAAGTGTTCCTTCCAACGTCCCCAGTTGAGGCTAACAGCTCCCCACCCACACCGTAAACATTATTGGCAGACCACTGTCAGAGGTTTTCGAGTCCAACCTATAGTCCTTCTCCACTGCCTCACTGAACTCCTCGGAGACTTGGGTCTTGGTTTCCGGGACAGCCTGGGCCATGGCTAGCCTGGCCTGGCCTGCCTGTACTCGTCAGCTGCTTCAGGAGTGGACGATTCCTTACGTCCAGTGTCCACCGCTGATTTGGGAGACCTTGCATCCATAGCTCCAAACTGCTGAGGCAGATAACATGTTCCACTCCAGCTCAAAGTCCCCCCCGAAGGTCAATGTCCCAGATCCCCTCAGAATCTGGCAGAAGGAGGGCTCAGCCAGACATTTCCAAGAGAACCTCACAATAATTTTGGGCCCACCAGGTATTCCTCCCCAGCGGACCCAACTCACCACCAGGTGGTGATCGGTGTCCGAGACAGGTGGCTGGAGATCAGATTAAGCAAAAACAAAGTCAATCATTGACCTCTGGCTTGTGTTGACATTTTAAGATGAACCCAACTGGCAGAAACTCGACCACAGAGACCCAACCACAACCCTGCAAGCCCCAACCCTAGAGCTGGCTCCAGAGAGATGGTACTGCCAAGCCGAGCTCAAGAACCTCAGCCTGGCTCATCGCCTAGGACCTGGGACACCCTACTTGGGGTAAAATGACCCCCAGACAACAAAGCTCCTAGGTTCAATTGGGTGCATAAACCCTTCCACCACAATAAGGTGGTGTTTGAAGGGGGGGTAGCTCCTTCATATTTATCCTGTATTTGGAGTTGTTTTGACTCTTTCTTCTTACCACCTTGATTTGTGTTATTGAGGGCAAATAAGACATTTCCTTGTGCAGGAATCATGGAAATGAAATCAAAAGTCACCTATAGACAATTGATTCCCTGTGCAAGTGTTCCAGGCCACAGCAGACCTGAGCCGCGTAGAACTGGACCCTCTCTCTGTCAAAGCCAGGGGTGCCCATGTTGTAGATGTGGAACTTCAGGTCTCCACCATTCATGATGGTCAGCACCAGACAGAGAGCATCTTTGGTCTCATAGGTATATGCTAAGCTCACCTGTGAGATGAGAAGAAGGAGGGGTGGACTGAGGAACCCAGCAGGAACTACTGCAGAACGCAGGTAGGTACTCACAACAAATCTGCTGTTGACGTTTTCCAAGATCACTTTTTCGTTGAGAGCCATAGATTCTCCTTTCCTTTTCTTTATCCTCTTCTTCTCCAGCTTCTTGCAGGCATACATCTTTCCTGTAGCTCTCACCTGACAAGCACACACCTGCAGCACACGTGCATCTGGTCACGGCAGCTTTCTAGCATCAACCTGCATCACGGCTTCATGACCTTACCTCTCCGAATCCTCCCTTCCCTAGAACTCGGTACTGCCTGAAGGTATCTTTGGTGACGGGTTGCCTGGCAGACCACAGAAGCAGAAAAATCCATAAAAGCTCTAAGCATCGCCAACCGGATCAGTCAGCCGGTGTTGGAACTGGATTCAAGGTCCTTTTGTTTGTCTCATCATCATCATCATCATCATCATTTCCATTATTTCTTGTGCTTTTTTAACCCCTGAAGATTTGAAGTGTGTTGGAAACAGCCAGGAGCAGGAAATGAGCAGGTGCTTGTTCCTCAGCTGCCGGTAGCATGTGGTACTTTAGCTAGCAGCTCTTGCACAGGTGCTTCTCTCACCTCTCCAGCATCTTCCACTGCAGGAAGCGGTCGAAGAACATGCTGTTCTGGTAATCAGCAAACGGAGCTCCGCGCAAGTACTCGTGGACGGCCCTGAGCCAGAACACAACATCAGCAGTGCCATGTGCACGTGGACGGCCAGAGGTTAAGGCAGGGGAGAAGAGCACGGGTGGAGGGGACACTCACGTGCGACAGGTGCTGAAGATCTCCCTACGTGGACTTCGCTCGAGATCCCGCCGGCACTGGTCTGCAAACACCTCAACAATGTTGACATGCTGAGGGGACTTCGTCACACACAGACATTTACAGGCACAGAGGAGTCACACGTCAGCATCGCACCACAGGCAAACACGCACAGCCTGAAGTTAGGGGACAGCTTGACTCCTGATTGGGTCCTACAGGTAACAGGCGCTGTCTCATTTAGCGCCTCCTTGGTTACAGATGAAATGCTCTGGCTTTGATCTTTGAAGAGAAAAACCTACTTGTTTTGACAGAAAGGTCTTGATGATCTTGTCCCCCTGGTGCCTTCTTTTTTCGTCAGGTGTGACCTCGTAGTCTTCCTGGACAACAACAGGATCACACTGTTGTCAGCTGTCCTCCAACAGGACAAACAGGTGAACATCAACAACATCTGTGTTCCACCTCCGCGCTCACAGATGAATATTTAACTGCATTCATCAGAACTCCTCCACAGGTGAAATGATGCTTTCAAATCTTTGACTGTTAGCGGACGCTTGAATGCACCCCATTTATTTAACTTATATTTATAATAACCAGGTTAACTGTAATTACTAGACCATCACCTCATCTCAACCAGGTTAACTGTAATTACTAGACCATCACCTCATCTCAACCAGGTTAACTGTAATTACTAGACCATCACCTCATCTCAACCAGGTTAACTGTAATTACTAGACCATCACCTCATCTCAACCAGGTTAACTGTAATTACTAGACCATCACCTCATCTCAACCAGGTTAACTGTAATTATTAGATCATCACCTCATCTCAACCAGGTTAACTGTAATTATTAGATCATCACCTCATCTCAACCAGGTTAACTGTAAAAATAACCAGTCTCTGTTTGGACTGAGGGTTGTGGGACAGTTGGTGAAAGACAAGGACGGAGGTCCAGGTGTGCAGGGCTGAGGCTGTGATGGTGCCCTGGTGGCTCCCCTAGGCGCCCTCCTGCCACCGTTCCCACTGCCCCCCCCCCCCCGGAGGAGGAACGTTAGAGTGAAGCGTGTGTGTGCGTGTGTGTGTGCAGCTGTGTGTGCAGCTGTGTGTGCAGCTGTGTGTGCAGCTGTGTGCAGCTGTGTGTGCGTGTGTGTGTGCAGCTGTGTGTGCAGCTGTGTGTGCAGCTGTGTGTGCAGCTGTGTGTGCGTGTGTGTGTGCGTGTGTGTGTGCAGCTGTGTGCGTGTGTGTGTGCAGCTGTGTGCGTGTGTGTGTGCGTGTGTGTGTGCAGCTGTGTGTGCGTGTGTGTGTGCAGCTGTGTGTGCGTGTGTGTGTGCAGCTGTGTGTGCGTGTGTGTGCGTGTGTGTGTGCGTGTGTGTGTGCAGCTGTGTGCGTGTGTGTGTGCGTGTGTGTGTGCAGCTGTGTGTGCGTGTGTGTGCGTGTGTGTGTGCGTGTGTGTGTGCAGCTGTGTGCAGCTGTGTGTGTGTGTGTGTGTGCAGCTGTGTGTGCGTGTGTGTGTGCAGCTGTGTGTGTGCAGCTGTGTGCGTGTGTGTGTGCAGCTGTGTGCAGCTGTGTGTGCGTGTGTGTGTGCAGCTGTGTGCGTGTGTGTGTGCGTGTGTGTGCAGCTGTGTGTGCAGCAGTGTGTGCGTGTGTGTGCGTGTGTGTGTGTGTGTGTCCGTGTGTGTGCAGCTGTGTGTGTGTGTGCGTGTGTGTGTGCAGCTGTGTGCAGCTGTGTGTGTGTGTGTGTGTGTGTGTGTGTGTGCGTGTGTGTGTGCGTGTGTGCATGTGTGTGTGCAGCTGTGTGTGCAGCTGTGTGTGCAGCTGTGTGTGCGTGTGTGTGTGCGTGTGTGTGTGCGTGCGTGCGTGTGTGCGTGTGTGCGTGTGTGCGTGCGTGTGTGCGTGCGTGTGTGTGTGCGTGTGTGCGTGTGCGTGTGTGTGTGCGTGTGTGTGTGCATGTGTGTGTGTGCGTGTGTGTGCGTGTGTGTGTGCGTGTGTGTGTGCAGCTGTGTGTGTGTGTGTGTGTGTGTGCGTGTGTGTGTGCATGTGTGTGCGTGTGTGTGTGCGTGTGTGTGTGCAGCTGATCGTACCATCGCGTCCAGCAGCTGGATGCAGAGATGCAGGTTCACCCTGGTCTCACAGAACAGCCGGAAGAGAAGCCGTCCGATTGGCTGCCTCTCACAGACGCTGAGGTAGCTCCTGTCTGGAGACACACACCTGTCACAATGTGGGCAACACACACACACACACGCACACACACACACACATGCACACACACACACACCAATGCTGTTCCGCAGCTCCGCACACTGGCTTATATGGGGGAAACGAAGGATCTCTTTCCACTTTTTGCTCCTCCCTTTGCGCTTTCCTCCCCCACCTGTGGGGCGAGACAAGAACAACGCTGTGATAAAGGGTGAAGAAGAGTCAGCCCAGGGTCCAGAGGCCTTCATGAAGGGGTTTCTAACACTCTTTCCCATTCAGTGTGTGTGTACACGGACATGTGTGTGTGTGCAGTCATAGTCGGGTGTGTGGAGAATGGACAGGAGGAGGAATACAGGGACCTTGTGGAGAGTTTTGGTAGGTGGAGCAGGGAGAACTGTAGTGTGCTGGGGAGCAGGCTAAGCTAAGGATGCTAACAGACTCAACAAACTCATCAAAAAGGCAGGTCTGTTGTTGGCTGCAGACTGGCAAACTTGGACGAGGTGGTGAGGGACAGGATGGTGCTGAAACTGTGGACAATCATGGACAGTCCCTCCCACCCCCTCCATAACACAGTGGACAAACTGAGGAGCAGCTTCAGCAACAGACTCCTGCAGCCTCGCTGCTCTCAGGAACGCTACAGGAAGTCCTTCCTGCTGTTAGACTCTATAATCCATCCAAACCCAGTCAATATGCTGTATATATGCTTATAACGTTCTAATCTTATTTGTATTTATTTATTCTGCTTCTATACTTTGTAAATACAAACCTCGTCTACAGTTATATTCATCCACGTTAGGCTGCTACTACAGTTCAGTTTCCCTACGGAGATGAATAAAGTCCATCTTGAATCTTAAATGCACGTGTGTGTGTATTTGTGAGCCACAGGCCACCTCCCGCACGCTTGGATACTGTCTCCATGGTGATCTGGGGTCTTCTGGGTCCTCCTCTGAACCATCATGACAGGCTGAACATCAGCAGGAGGGAGCAGCCTGAACTTTAGCTCCACATCAGTCTGACGGCTGCTGCTCTATCTGACTGTTCAGGTCCAGTTCAGGTCCAGGTCAGGTGCAGGTCAGGTGCAGGTCAGGTCCAGTTCAGGTCCAGGTCAGGTCCAGGTCAGATCCAATTCAGGTCCAGGTCAGATCCAGGTCAGGTCGAGTTCAGGTCCAGGTCAGGTCCAGGTCAGATCCAATTCAGGTCCAGGTCAAGTCCAGTTAAGGTCCGGTTCAGATTCAATTCAGGGCCAGGTCAAGTCCAGTTCAGGTCCAGTTCAGATCCAGGTCAGGTCCATGATGGAGAAAAACCTTTCCAGTCAGTCAGCAGTAACACATCCCTGCAGACAGGAAGTCAGCAGTAACACAACC
The DNA here is from genome assembly GCA_027382335.1 of Takifugu ocellatus. Taxonomy (NCBI): domain Eukaryota; kingdom Metazoa; phylum Chordata; class Actinopteri; order Tetraodontiformes; family Tetraodontidae; genus Takifugu; species Takifugu ocellatus. The sequence continues at coordinate 4,437,109 of JAPVLW010000057.1, forward strand.
CTGAAGACAGGAAGTCAGCGGTAACACAACCCTGCAGACAGGAAGTCAGCAGTAACACAACCCTGAAGACAGGAAGTCAGCAGTAGCACAATCCTGCAGACAGGAAGTCAGCAGTAACACAACCCTGAAGACAGGAAGTCAGCAGTAACACAATCCTGCAGACAGGAAGTCAGCAGTAACACAACCCTGCAGACAGGAAGTCAGCAGTAACACAATCCTGCAGACAGGAAGTCAGCAGTAACACAACCCTGCAGACAGGAAGTCAGCAGTAACACATCCCTGCAGACAGGAAGTCAGCAGTAACACATCCCTGCAGACAGGAAGTCAGCGGTAACACAATCCTGCAGACAGGAAGTCAGCGGTAACACAACCCTGCAGACAGGAAGTCAGCAGTAACACAACCCCGCAGACAGGAAGTCAGCAGTAACACAACCCTGCAGACAGGAAGTCAGCGGTAACACAACCCTGCAGACAGGAAGTCAGCGGTAACACAACTCTGCAGACAGGAAGTCAGCGGTAACACAACCCTGCAGACAGGAAGTCAGCAGTAACACAACTCTGCAGACAGGAAGTCAGCAGTAACACAACCCTGCAGACAGGAAGTCAGCAGTAACACAACCCTGCAGACAGGAAGTCAGCAGTAACACAACCCTGCAGACAGGAAGTCAGCGCTGTGGCCTCCTCTCCACTGTTGGGGTGACCACCAAAGACAATGACCACCCTCTACCCACATCTGAAGCAATGATTTTACACCTTCGACGCAGCCATCTTGCACTGTGGCATCGTGTGCATGCACACACACGCACACGCACACACACACACACATGACCTCATGGGGCAACAGAGCGTCTTCCTGCCATAGTCCCTTTCTTCAGTGCTTCCACCTGCTTCCTGTGGTGCAGCGACCACACCCGCCCAGTCACAATAAACCTGACACGACCACACAACAACTGGGGGAACTGAAGAATCGGCCGTCCTGCTGGCTCACGTGTGGCAGCAGCGACACACACATGAACCTACTGGGGCTTCAGGAGCTTCATTTGGACCTACCGCTCCACAGGTGACTTCCCTGGCTGTGGTCAGACAGGTGATCAGGAGAGGCAGCTTTCTTCCTGCTAATCTCACCTGATTATTACATCTGCCCAAAGCCCTGAGGACATCATTTGAATCACAGACATCTGTCACGACGAGTGTGTGTGTGTGTGTGTGTGAGACAGATAGAGATTGATTGAAGATAATCACTTCCACATGCAGAAAGTTCTCTGCTTTGAAAGGACAAAAAGCCGCAGACAGGACACACTTCCTGTCATGTCACAAGTTTCCTTTTATGTAACATGGCAAATGTGGAATGTGAGGAAAAATGTTCAATAGACTCACATTATGAAATGCTGTGTTAAATCTACACACACACGCACACACACACACACACACACACACACACACACACACACACACACACACACACAGACTGTGGATATGGTAATCCATGTTGTTTGCTCATCCATAAAAATGCAGCAGAACAGAGCAGAGTCCACACCAACAGGACACTCCTACCCTGACCCTACACTGGCCCTACACTGGCCCTACACTGGCCCTACACTGGCCCTACACTGGCCCCACACTGGCCCTACACTGGCCCTACACTGGCCCTACACTGGTGCTACACTGGCCCTACACTGGCCCTACACTGGTGCTACACTGGCCCTACACTGGCCCTACACTGGCCCTACACAGGTGCTACACTGGTGCTACACTGGCCCTACACTGGCCCTACATTGGTGCTACACTGGTGCTACACTGGTCCTACACTGGTCCTACACTGGCCCTACACTGGTGCTACACTGGCCCTACACTGGCCCTACACTGGTCCTACCCTGGTCCTACACTGGTGCTACACTGGCCCTACACTGGTCCTACACTGGTCCTACACTGGCCCTACACTGGTCCTACACTGGTCCTACACTGGCCCTACACTGGTCCTACACTGGTCCTACACTGGCCCTACACTGGTCCTACACTGGTCCTACACTGGTCCTACACTGGCCCTACACTGGCCCTACACTGTCCCTACACTGGTCCTACACTGGCCCTACACTGGCCCTACACTGGTCCTACACTGGTCCTACACTGGCCCTAAACTGGCCCTAAACTGGTCATACACTGGTGCTACACTGGTGCTACACTGGTCCTACCCTGGCCCTACACTGGTCCTACACTGGCCCTACACTGGTCCTACACTGGCCCTACCCTGGCCCTACACTGGCCCTACACTGGTCCTACACTGGCCCTACACTGGCCCTACACTGGTCCTACCCTGGCCCTACCCTGGCCCTACACTGGCCCTACACTGGTCCTACACTGGTCCTACACTGGCCCTAAACTGGCCCTAAACTGGTCATACACTGGTGCTACACTGGTGCTACACTGGTCCTACCCTGGCCCTACACTGGTCCTACACTGGTCCTACACTGGTCCTACACTGGCCCTACACTGGTGCTACACTGGTCCTACCCTGGCCCTACACTGGCCCTACACTGGTCCTACACTGGTCCTACACTGGTCCTACACTGGCCCTACACTGGTCCTACACTGGTGCTACACTGGTCCTACACTGGTCCTACACTGGCCCTACACTGGCCCTACACTGTCCCTACACTGGCCCTAAACTGGCCCTAAACTGGTCCTACACTGGTGCTACACTGGTGCTACACTGGTCCTACCCTGGCCCTACACTGGTCCTACACTGGTCCTACACTGGCCCTACACTGGTCCTACACTGGCCCTACACTGGTGCTACACTGGTCCTACCCTGGCCCTACACTGGCCCTACACTGGTCCTACCCTGGCCCTACACTGGTCCTACACTGGTCCTACACTGGTCCTACACTGGTCCTACCCTGGCCCTACACTGGCCCTACACTGGCCCTACACTGGTCCTACACTGGTCCTACACTGGTCCTACACTGGTCCTACCCTGGCCCTACACTGGTCCTACACTGGTCCTACACTGGCCCTACACTGGTCCTACACTGGTGCTACACTGGTCCTACACTGGTCCTACACTGGTCCTACACTGGCCCTAAACTGTCCCTACACTGGTCCTACACTGGTCCTACACTGGCCCTAAACTGATCCTACACTGGTGCTACACTGGTCCTACACTGGTCCTACACTGGCCCTACACTGGTCCTACACTGGTCCTACACTGGCCCTACACTGGTCCTACATTGGCCCTACACTGGTCCTACACTGGTCCTACACTGGCCCTACACTGGTCCTAGACTGGTCCTACACTGTCCCTACACTGGTCCTACACTGCTGGTTAGGGTTAGGTTAGGACAGGTTGGTTAGGGTTAGGTTAGGGCAGGTTGGTTAGGTTAGGTTAGGGCAGGTTGGTTAGGGTTAGGTTAGGTTAGGACAGGTTGGTTAGGGTTAGGTTAGGGCAGGTTGGTTAGGGTTAGGTTAGGGCAGGTTGGTTAGGGTTAGGTTAGGTTAGGACAGGTTGGTTAGGGTTAGGTTAGGGCAGGTTGGTTAGGGTTAGGGTAGGACAGGTTGGTTAGGGTTAGGTTAGGGCAGGTTGGTTAGGGTTAGGGTAGGACAGGTTGGTTAGGGTTAGGTTAGGGCAGGTTGGTTAGGGTTAGGTTAGGTTAGGTTAGGACAGGTTGGTTAGGGTTAGGTTAGGGCAGGTTGGTTAGGGTTAGGGTAGGACAGGTTGGTTAGGGTTAGGTTAGGGCAGGTTGGTTAGGGTTAGGTTAGGTTAGGACAGGTTGGTTAGGGTTAGGTTAGGACAGGTTGGTTAGGGTTAGTGTTAGTGTTAGGGTTAGGACGGGTTGGTTAGGGTTAGTGTTAGTGTTAGGGTTAGGACAGGTTAGGGTTAGGGTTAGCATTAGGGTTAGGGTTAGGGTTAGGACGGGTTAGGGTTAGGGTTAGGGTTAGGACGGGTTAGGGTTAGCATTAGGGTTAGGGTTAGGGTTAGGACGGGTTAGGGTTAGGGTTAGGATTAGGACGGGTTAGGGTTAGGGTTAGGGTTAGCATTAGGGTTAGGGTTAGGGTTAGGGTTAGGACGGGTTAGGGTTAGGGTTAGGATTAGGACGGGTTAGGGTTAGGGTTAGGGTTAGCATTAGGATTAGGGTTAGGGTTAGGGTTAGGACGGGTTAGGGTTAGGGTTAGGGTTAGGACGGGTTAGGGTTAGGGTTAGGGTTAGGACGGGTTGTCCATCCCAGCCGTGACTGGGCCACAGGTGGAGCTACCACAGGGTCCAGGCAAATAAACTTTGGAGAGTATTAAAGGATTGAAGCTTTCAGCAAAACAGGTCCCCTGAAAACACCTGTTGCAAGTGCACAGGTGACTCAGTTCATTCAAATATACTGCAATAAACCTAAATAAAGAAGCCAAATCCACTGTGTGTTTTGACGTAGCATCATTAGCATCTCAGCCCCGTTAGGTGCTCATCCCCTCGTGGGTCCACATAAGCCGTGCGTGTGGACCCAGGCAGCCACCATGTTCAGCCCAGCTGACAGCACCACCCAGAGCCTCCCACTCACGTCTTTCCACCACAAGCGGCTGCTATTGCTGTGACCTGTTGACCCCTGGAGACGGACTATCTGAGCAGGGTCAAGACCTTAAACTTCTCCTCCAACATTTCCTGAAGCTTTTTAGCTTCATGGGATGGAGAATTATCCTGCAGACGGAGTGAAAGGGTGAACCTGATCCGCAGCATTGCTCAGGTAGGTGCTATCATCCATATGGGTCCCAGGACCCAAAGGTTCTTCCCATAATGCACTGTGGTGTCGTCCCCATCAGCCATCAGAGCTGCAGTCGTGACCTGTTCCGGCCCAGACTAGGACACACTTTGGTCCATCAGACCAGCTCAAATCCTTCGCTGCTTCCAAAAGACCAACTTCACCAGCAGAGCCTTCAGATCTGAGCTCCAGGGAGGGGTTGCAGCTGCAGTCCTGGGCTTGTTCCACCAAACATCTCCCTCTGTCATGTTTCTTCTCAACACATCAGCCAAGCATCATGTGTTCATCAGCCCACAGGCTTCACTTGCACACGTGGGTTTCATGTTTAACTAAGTGGTTCCAGAATGAGGACAACAAAATCTCTCCTCGGCCAACAGAAACATGAAGGTCTGAGGATCAACCCTCAGATAAAAATGAGCTTCTGGGCAGCAGATAAAAGGGCCTTTAACCAGAACCAAAGGAACCATAACAGAACCTCCAGCTGAAGCCATGATGGCTGATGATGAAAGGTGGAATCTTCCAGATGGATGAGTGAAAGGAGAAGGAGGTGACCAGAAGTCAGTCAGTCAGTCAGTCAGTCAGTCAGTCAGTCAGTCAGCCAGCCAGCCAGCCAGTCAGTCAGTCAGTCAGTCAGTCAGTCAGTCAGTCAGCCAGTCAGTCAGTCAGTCAGTCAGTCAGTTAGTCAGTCAGCCAGCCAGCCAGTCAGTCAGTCAGTCAGTCAGCCAGTCAGCCTGGGAGCTACTGGATACATGGTGCCAACGCTGTCCCAGGATGTGAGAGACTTTAGCCGCCTCGTGGTCTACCTGCATCTACCTGCTCCAGCCTCCCCTCCAGCCTCCCTCCAGCCTCCCCTCCAGCCTCCCCACCAGCCTCCCTCCAGCCTCCCTCCAGCCTCCCACCAACCTCCCCACCAGCCTCCCACCAGTCTCCCCTCCAGCCTCCCACCAGCCTCCCACCAGCCTCCCACCAGCCTCCCCACCAGCCTCCCTCCAGCCTCCCACCAGTCTCCCCTCCAGCCTCCCACCAACCTCCCCACCAGCCTCCCACCAGTCTCCCCTCCAGCCTCCCACCAGCCTCCCCACCAGCCTCCCTCCAGCCTCCCACCAACCTCCCCACCAGCCTCCCACCAGTCTCCCCTCCAGCCTCCCCTCCAGCCTCCCACCAACCTCCCCACCAGCCTCCCCACCAGCCTCCCACCAGCCTCCCACCAGTCTCCCCTCCAGCCTCCCCTCCAGCCTCCCACCAACCTCCCCACCAGTCTCCCCTCCAGCCTCCCACCAACCTCCCCACCAGCCTCCCACCAGTCTCCCCTCCAGCCTCCCACCAGCCTCCCCACCAGCCTCCCTCCAGCCTCCCACCAACCTCCCCACCAGCCTCCCACCAGTCTCCCCTCCAGCCTCCCACCAGCCTCCCACCAGTCTCCCCACCAGCCTCCCACCAGTCTCCCCACCAGCCTCCCTCCAGCCTCCCACCAACCTCCCCACCAGCCTCCCACCAGTCTCCCCTCCAGCCTCCCCACCAGCCTCCCTCCAGCCTCCCACCAACCTCCCCACCAGCCTCCCACCAGTCTCCCCTCCAGCCTCCCACCAGCCTCCCACCAGTCTCCCCACCAGCCTCCCACCAGTCTCCCCACCAGCCTCCCTCCAGCCTCCCACCAACCTCCCCACCAGCCTCCCACCAGTCTCCCCTCCAGCCTCCCACCAGCCTCCCTTCAGCCTCCCCTCCAGCCTCCCACCAGCCTCCCTTCAGCCTCCCACCAACCTCCCCACCAGCCTCCCTCCAGCCTCCCTCCAGCCTCCCCACCAGCCTCCCTCCAGCCTCCCTCCAGCCTCCCACCAACCTCCCCACCAGCCTCCCACCAGCCTCCCTCCAGCCTCCCACCAGTCTCCCCTCCAGCCTCCCACCAGCCTCCCCTCCAGCCTCCCACCAGTCTCCCCTCCAGCCTCCCACCAACCTCCCCACCAGCCTCCCTCCAGCCTCCCACCAACCTCCCCACCAGCCTCCCACCAGCCTCCCTCCAGCCCCACCAGCCTCCCACCAGCCTCCCTCCAGCCCCTCCAGCCTCCCCACCAGCCCCTCCAGCCCCTCCAGCCCCACCAGCCGGGGCCTATAGGGGTGCTCACTTACCCTCTCTGGCTTTCAGCAGCACCGTGTTGGCTACGATGTTCTCCAGCTCCATCACGCACGCAGATCCGGCCTGCAGGCACCTCAGCGGCCGTCTGGCTTCTTCTGTCCCGCTTCCCTTCAGTCGCGGTCAGTGTGTGAAGGACTTGTGCCTCCTCTCAGAGTTGGAGCAGATGATACAGGATGTCATACACTTGCTGGTAATGTAAACAGGGTTCTTCGGTTCTTCTGGGCTGGAGGTGCGGCGCTGCATCGCTCCCGCGGCCCCTCAAAGCCATGAATCCGGCTTCTTCTGTGTACGTGCGCGCAGAGCGGGGCCTTTCCGCGGTTCCTGTGCAGCGGTTCTCCGGGATTCCGTCCTCGTCTAACAGCGGAGGTTGTCAGAGCGAAGCCCGGAATACGGCAGCGCCCCCCCCCCCCCACAACACCCTGTGCGTAATCCAAAGGGGCAGGGCGTGCGTGAAGCCAGGGATACCCACATCACTTCCAGGAACAGAGGAAAGATCACCAAAATAAAAGCAGGACGCGGGTGAAAGCCTGAATGTGGCGGCGATCCGAGACACTTCAGATCCGATCCGATCCGATGATCTGCTGACAGGAACACCTTCAGTCGGGTCCAAACTTGAAACACAAATATTGTGTTTTGCTGACACGAATAAACAGCTTCAGTCAAGTCCAAAGATCAGATCAGTTTCTACAGAACTTCCAGGTGGGCTGGATCCAGTTTCCAACCCTGCCAGGGACCAGATCAGCACAGATCCTCCTCTGCTGTCCGTGGATACAGACCATGAAGACCTGAAGGTCCAGTGGCCCACAGCTCCACGAGGACATCCAGAGGTGCCAGCTCCATTGCCTCCATACCTCCATCCGTGGACGGGTCACACACCAACTCCTCCATCGGTCAGTGGATGGGTCCGAGCCTGTGGACACCATCCACAGGTGGTGATTGGACACACAACCTCATGTCCATGTTGTCTTCTCCAGGACGGCTGACGTAAGGATGAGCGACCTTTATTTTGAAATCGGCCGGACGGTTTTTGTGCCGTTGGAAGTGAAGGGACGCGTTTCTGGAAACATCTATGAAAGTCAGCTGCAGCCAGACGCTGAACATTTGGAGCAAGTGTTCGTTCCAGACAGACTGGTTATTGACCGAGGACGGCGGTGATCCAGGAGACTGGAAGAACCAAAGATCACACCCATGCTTCTCCGTTTATTCCAGACAGTTCTAAAACCAGTAAGGAGCCATTAAACATTAACATTTATCAATGCTGGCTGGTTTTCCTCAGCCTTTAGTTCACCGTGGGTCCTGGCAGCAGTCCCCAGGAGAAGGGCTGGACTACCGACCAGACAACACTCCCCTTTAAACATCCCATAATTCGTGTGGAGCGGGTGGGCAGCCCCCCGCCTGCAGGACCCCTGACAGGCTGGTGAAGGGCCAGAGAGTCTCGAAAGCAAGTTACATCATGAAAAAATAAATTCTTTAATGGATTTAACAGGTGGCCAGCTGACGTCCAACAAATGCATAATAATAAAACCAAAGGAGAATTCAAAGTGCTTCTATCACATAATTACCGCCACGCTCGTTAGCCTAATTTACCATCATGATCTTCAAGACTTCCCAATCATGGTCATGAAACTCTACAGAAGAGTGCAGCCGTCCACGCGTCCCCCAAAACTCAAAGCTTCTCAGTCTTCTACACTCAAAGCCCAGCTGCTGAAAACAAGTTAATATTCGTCTAAGTTGTCCGCTTTGGGGATGGACAGGCCTCGGTCCTTCAGGGCCTGCAGCTTCACCTTCTCCGTCTCCTGTTTGGCCTGCTGCTCCAGCCGCTGCTCCTCCAGGATCTCCTCGATGGAGACCTGCTGCAGGAAGGTGTCACACGGCTTGTCCAGGTCCTGCAGGGACAGCAGCCGTCTGAATGTGGCGCTCACGCACGGAGGGGCAGGTCTGATCAGCAGGAGACACTTGCAAACGGTCTGAAAAGGTCTGTTCAAGCTTCGTTAGGCTAAATTAAATTAAGAACATTGTGTCACCCACTAAAGGCTGAACCTCACAGCCTTTCCAATAATACTGATTTCATAGCTTATGAATCATAACTGGTCATGTTTGCCGTCTTGGCTGGGTCGTCCTAGTCTCCATCCACTTCCCAGACACATAAGCATGATAATAACGGCATTAGAGTAATAACCACATGAATAGTGGTGACGATAATAGTGGTGTGTCGAGAACATTCCAAAGGTGTCACATGTAAGGACAATACGCCTGCATGCGTGTGCGTGTGCCCCACTCACGATCTCTCCCAGCAGAACCACATTCTCCCCCCTCACGATGAATATTCCTCTCGGGATGTCTCCAAACTTCTTCCCCACGTGGATCCGCTCGACCGTCTGGTGGAACACCAGGTTGGCTGGAGGACAAAAGGCGGAGAACGAGTCCAAGACGTTAGGAGCCGGGCTTGGCAGCACCGGCGCCCCCCCGGGACTTTAATCTGTCTGAAAGCATGCAGAGGAGTCCTACCGAACTGATCAATGCTCCTGAGGTAGCCGATCAATGTTCTGCCATCTCGGAGCAACACCAGGTGCTTCTCTGAGGGACCAAACCAACAGACGCACACGGTTATTAATGCACCACACGGGGCCAAGACTTCCCCCTCCGACGCCGGGCGGACTCTTACTGTCAATGTCGTCGATGAGGCTCGCTGTCCCTGGGACGTAGTTCATGTTGCGCTGCTCTTGGTTTGCTAATTATCGTATCTAATTAAACGTTCGCCATGAATTTTTCAAAACATGACTCCTTCCTCAGAGCACCGGAAGTTGTTTTATACATAGCCGGTGAACTTCCGGTAAGCCTTTAACTCCTCGAGTACCATTATCCAAGTTAAAAAAATCTATTTTGTACGATTATAATATTCAATTTAACCGTAATTTTAAAAATAAATCTTACAATATGCACGTTTTTATAAAATGTAACAGCTTTGACAATAAACTGACAGTATGATTCCGAGTTACATCCAAGATCGTGTATGCATTGAAGATGACAGAGCCGTAACGATGTCAGCCTTTAGATGGTCTACGGTTTACTTCGTTTTGGAATTAAATAATTTCATTCACACTTTACTATTAATCTTCTAAACAGAACTCGGGTGGTGAGCCTTACCGCATCATGACTTTATAAAGTGCATAATCTGTGCCAGAGTGAGAGCTCTGTATGCTCATAAATAAAGTGACGGCGAGGGAACTCTGAACCGTGTCATGCAATCATTTCCTGAGCAACAACGGAACTCTTCTAAATACAATACGCAACGCGGTTGATTTTTTTTTTTTTTTTAAATATATATTTCCGGGCTTGAACCTGCGAAGAAACCCGAAAGTCTGATTTATATTTTAACAGCGTCGCCTGGCAAAGCTGCGTGGCCGTTGCGTGATAACAAGTAATGCAGTCAAGTCGGAAATCTTGCTAGCCTGAAGCAACAGAACGGAAAACATCGGCGAAAATATGGTGAGCTAATACTAATTCACAGTACACATTCTGTGGGTGTTCTGCAGTGTTTATTAGAGCACAGTTTGTTAGTCCAGGTGGCTCGTTGAGGACGGTTTACCATGCTAGTCGGGGGGCTAGCGGCATTATGTAATAGTTAGCACCGTGGAGCGAGTTGGGATATTCGAGTATGTGACCTTTTCCTGATGTAAATATACTGAAACCGACGCAACTGTGTGTGCGCAGAATCTGCACGTCCCATTTTTCATTAGTTTCGTTGTATCAGCCTGTTTTCGCTTGAATAACTAATTATGAATCGTTGCCGTGTTGACTCAGAGCTGGGATTGCGGATGTGACGTCAGAAGGGTAACCCCACGTGATCACGCCATTCGCGCTCCTACACGTTGTTGGAGGGTCTTCTTCAGCTAACGCTGCTAAATGACTGACTGTCTTGTAATTGCAGGATGCTCCCCAGTATCCAGGCTACCCGTCCCAGTACTGGTATCCCCAGTCCCATTCCGCAGGACACTATGCCAGCAACTACCCCCCTGGGTCAGATGTTCCGCCTCAGTACAGTCCACAGGTACAGCTCATTGCGTAGCATAAGTAGGTGTAAATCCTGCTGGACGTAATCCGGCCCATTTCAGTAAATCCCTGTGGTGACCTCTGTGCAGGTGATGTCCGGGGCTTATCCCAACGCCGTCTACAGCCCGCTGCAGAGCCACTACCCAGCCACCGCCTTCCACCCATCCAACCCTTTTTACTGTGCGGACCCTCAGCGACCGTCCTCGGCTCCTTTCCCTAACCAGGGCTGCCCAGCAGAGCAGGGCGGCGGGCCCCCCCCACACTCTCAGCATCATCACTACTCTGCTCCTCACTGCCAAGGGGTCAGTTTTCCTCAACACTTGACACGTGCTTGGACGGGCGCCGGTCCAGGGCGGTTTAGTTTAGAAGGTTGTGAGGTTTGGAATCAACCAAACCTCATTTTCAGAGCAAAAGCAGACGGTCGTTGGTAATGACGACAACAGAGGAACGTTGTGAACTTTCTTCCCCTTCTCTCCTCTCCTCTCAGGGTTCTGGATACTCTTCTGGACCCTACCCACAGTACAGTGAAGGCAGCCCAGCCCCCCCCTACCCCACCGGCCAGCCACTTCCCCCCAGCTCACAGGCCGACACATGGACACACACGGGGGGCTCTTATGGTCCCCCACAGCAGCAGTGGCAGCCTGGACAGCCATCTCCACAGAACCACTATGTCCGTCCGTCCCACCCTCCAGCATGGCCCGGGACAGGAACCGGCGCCCCACCACCCTACCAACCCAAGGTATGGAGGGCTAATCCTGATAGTGGGCGGGGCCAGCTCGGTCTGGCGGGGGCTGGGCTGAGAAGCGGAGGGTTCGGGGTCCCACCACCGGTGCATGATGAAGCTGGTTCTGAACCCAATACAAGCGTCACACCTTTGGTTTGTGTCACTACAGGAGCAGAAGCACCAGGGTGCACCACAGGTGGGGGGCAAACCCAGGGCGGCCCCTTCCTCTCTCCCCACCATGCCCGCTGACATCAGCTCTCCTCCTCAACTGTACAACAGAAGCAGGAGGGGGGGGTCCGATCCTTCACCAGCCGAGTCTCTGCCGTCCCCGGCTCGGGCTCCAGCTCCCGCTCATACTGGACCACAGCCCCTGGGCCTAGCCAGAGTCCAGGAGGTCATGTCCCGGGTGCTGCTGCTGCAGGAAGACGTGGACGAGTTTGTGGGCAAAAAGACAGACAAGAGCTATCGATGTCTGGAGGAACTGCTGACCAAAGAGCTGCTGGTGTTGGACTCTGTGGAGACCGGGGGGCAGGAGATCGTCCGGCAAGCTCGGAAGGAGGCCGTCCAGCGGATCCAGGCCATCCTGGATCAGCTGGAGAAGAAAGCGTTCTGAGCTGGACTCACTTGTGGATTTAGCTTGTACGTGTAGGTGTTTTTTGTTTTGTTTTTCTTCTTCGAGATCTTCCACGGACACGGTGAGGATCCTTCCCAATCACGTAAAAGCAAAAGAGGAGGAGGACGTAGGACAAGGTGGAGCGACCCAACAGGCTGGCTGAAGAAGGGTGGGACCAGAGGTTCCTTCACCTCCAGCCTCTCCAGGATGGCTGGCTGAAGGAGGGTGGGACCAGAGGTTCCTCCACCTCCAGCCTCTCCAGGATGGCTGGCTGAAGGAGGGCGGGACCAGAGGTTCCTCCACCTCCAGCCTCTCCAGGATGGCTGGCTGAAGGAGGGTGGGACCAGAGGTTCCTTCTCCTCCAGCCTCTCCAGGATGGCTGGCTGAAGGAGGGTGGGACCAGAGGTTCCTCCACCTCCAGCCTCTCCAGGATGGCTGGCTGAAGGAGGGTGGGACCAGGATGGCTGGCTGAAGGAGGGTGTGACCAGAGGTTCCTCCACCTCCAGCCTCTCCAGGATGGCTGGCTGAAGGAGGGTGGGACCAGGATGGCTGGCTGAAGGAGGGTGGGACCAGAGGTTCCTCCACCTCCAGCCTCTCCAGGATGGCTGGCTGAAGGAGGGTGGGACCAGGATGGCTGGCTGAAGGAGGGTGTGACCAGAGGTTCCTCCACCTCCAGCCTCTCCAGGATGGCTGGCTGAAGGAGGGTGGGACCAGGATGGCTGGCTGAAGGAGGGTGGGACCAGAGGTTCCCTTCTCCTCCAGCCTCTCCAGGATGGCTGGCTGAAGGAGGGCGGGACCAGAGGTTCCTCCACCTCCAGCCTCTCCAGGATGGCTGGCTGAAGGAGGGCGGGACCAGAGGTTCCTCCACCTCCAGCCTCTCCAGGATGGCTGGCTGAAGGAGGGCGGGACCAGAGGTTCCTCCACCTCCAGCCTCTCCAGGATGGCTGGCTGAAGGAGGGCGGGACCAGAGGTTCCTCCACCTCCAGCCTCTCCAGGATGGCTGGCTGAAGGAGGGTGGGACCAGAGGTTCCCTCCACCTCCAGCCTCTCCAGGATGGCTGGCTGAAGGAGGGTGGGACCAGAGGTTCCCTTCTCCTCCAGCCTCTCCAGGATGGCTGGCTGAAGGAGGGTGGGACCAGAGGTTCCTTCTCCTCCAGCCTCTCCAGGATGTAGCCCCTGCAGCACCCTCCCAGGTCTGTGCTCCAGCCCCGCATGCACTGACAGGTCCTCCCCACCACCCTGAGGCAGAGCAGGTAGCAGATGTGAGAAGCTCTGCAGGTTCCTGTCCTGGAGAGGACCAGCTGCTGGCTCCACCTTGCTTGTTGACTTCAGAACTCAATGTCCTTCACCTGCTGTCCATTTCCTTGTGTAGAGAACTCTGTATTTCCTTCAGTAGCTGGTGGTGTTTTGGTTTAGACGATGATTCAGGGGAACCTTTGTATGATTGAAATAAAGGGCACAAGCTTTGCATGTTCAAAAGAGTTGAGCTTCCTATCACGTCTGGGCCGTTCCAGGGCCGTTCCAGGTCGATCCTGAAGTGAGTCCATGAAATGTTATATTTCAGCACCTAAAGTGACCCCCCCCTCACAGATCCTCCATATTTGTGACTGTGGATGCTGGTACATATAAATAGAGATTTAATTCTTAAGATGAATAAATAAAGTTGACAACATTGGCCACCTGTTGGACAGCTCTGGGGTCTTAAAATAGGGAGCTATTCTGATCCAGCCTGAGGCCCACAGGCTGGATTTAATTCAAGGCTCAGTCTGCCCACTTGGCCCAGTGGGGACGGGAGCTGAACCAGCGGCTGAATTTTCCTGGACTGGAAAAGGGATAAAAGTTCCATCAGAAGGCCGGAAACACCCCTGAGATCTGAGGAAAACCATGTCTTATGTATCCAAACTTCCTCCATCCTGGAACGACGGCCCAGCTCGTCGGAGAGTGGAGATGGATCTGAGCTCGCCGGCTCTGGCGGTGTCGGCGCTGGAACGACTGTTGTTGACCGGAAAGGGCATCAGCAGCCATGCGGATGAGGTGTGGCCGCGGCTCTACGTCGGAGACCAGTGAGTGAAACAGCTGGAGCCCCAGACCGGAGCCCTAGACCGGAGCCGCAGGCCGGAGCCCCGGGCTGGAGCCCCAGGCCGGAGCCCCAGGCCGGAGCCCCAGGCCGGAGCCCTAGACCGGAGCCGCAGGCCGGAGCCCCAGACCGGAGCCTCGGGCCGGAGCCCCGGGCCGGAGCCCCAGGCCGGAGCCCCAGACCGGAGCCCCAGACCGGAGCCCCAGGCGAGAGGGAGATTCAGAGCTGAAACTCCGTCTCTGGCTGCACGACTGTGGTTACATTCGTAACTTTTCCTCGTCCCTGTGTGTTCAAGTTTTACTCTACATTGATTTGATCCCTTCACCAAGAACCTCGAGTTGATGTTTGGCAGACAGAGCGCGGAACAGGGTGCAGGTTTATCCCTGCAGGGATTCACTCACGTGCTGAATGCAGCCGAGGGTGAAGGCGGAGGGCGGCCTCGCGTATACGAGGGCCTGCGAATTATCTACATGGGTATCCAGGCTCGGGATTCCTGTCACTTTGACCTGAGCCTCAGCTTCCAGGCCGCCGCTGACTTCATCCACCGGGCTCTCAGCAGAGGAGGTGAGACAGGCAAAATGAAGGTGAGAGAAAGTCAACGCCGCCCTTACATGTCACATGACCCTCAGGAAAGGTGCTGGTGCACTGTCATGTGGGCGTGAGCCGGTCTGCCACCCTGGTTCTGGCCTACCTGATGCTGAAGCAGCACCTGACCCTGGTGGAGGCTATCTGTGCAGTCAAGGAGAACCGGGGGATTCATCCCAACCGAGGATTCCTCCGACAGCTCATCGGGCTGGAGAAGCAGTTAAAGGGTTCCAACTGAGCAGCACCTGGTCCACAGGTCCACCCGGTCCACAGGTCCACCAGAACCAGAACCACACTGTTGTCTCAGCGCTGTGCCCCACAAAGGCCGAGGTAGGGGACACCAACCCAGCACCACCCAAAAACTGTCCGTCCATCCATCCATCCATCCATCCATCCATCCATCCACCCATCCACTCATCCATCCATCCACTCATCCATCCATCCACTCATCCATCATCCATCCATCCACCCACCCACCCATCCATCCATCCATCCATCCACTCACCCATCCATCCATCCACCCACCCACCCATCCATCCATCCACTCATCCATCCATCCACTCATCCATCCATCCACTCATCCATCCATCCACTCACTCACCCATCCACCCTCTCACTCATCCATCCACCCACACTCTCACTCATCCATCCACCCACACTCTCACTCATCCATCCATCCACCCTCTCACTCACTCATCCACCCACCCTCTCACTCATCCACCCACCCTCTCACTCACTCATCCATTCACCCTCTCATTCTTTCCAGTGTCCTGACTGGAGATGCTGTAGACACGACCTTCTCATCCAAACATCCCAGAACCTCTGCCAGTCTTTCTGGACTCCGGTTGTTCCAGGTTCCTGGACCACTTTGGTCTGGGTCCTGTTCTGGGCTCCTTCTGGAGGACCTCCAACATTCACCAGTGTTCATGATCACACCTCCAGAATATTGTCTTCATCTCTTCTGTTGTGTTGTTGTGACCGTTCCTCCAGAGGGGCCTGGTGCTCCAGCCCACCCCCCTGCTGGATCACATACAAGAGAGAACAGGAAGTTTGTAGAGGACCATGTGTGAGTTGAGGGAACTGTACCTAACCCAAGCTTTGGTGTGGGGGACGAGGACATTAAACGCACCTGCTCAGTGTCTGTGTCTTTCTGGGCTTTTCTCCACCTCCCAGGTAAAGGGAGGCATCAGAACCTGGACTAGAGCTGTGTGGGTTTGTCTCATGCGGAGCCCAGGGGGGCATCGGTGGTGAGGGGGGGCAGACGTGTCCGTTGGGTCGTTACTGTCCAGCCTGGAAGCTCCTCATGAGAGAAAGAATAATTCAAACCGTTTCTAAATTTGTCTCCTCAATTGGTGATTGTGATGGAGGACTTTAGGTATCACCAGAGAAGGCTGATGGAGAGCACAGGGCTGTGGTGACCCCTGAGGGAAGAGAGCTGTGGTGACCCCTGAGGGAACCACAGAGGGAACAGCCAGACTCTTCCTGATCAGGTTCGACCAGGGAGGCGGACGTGGGAGACGCCAGCGGCTCATTTAGCGCCTGCTTTGATGTCCGCTCATCCCGTCAAAGCCGACCTTCTCGTCGGTGTTTTGGGGAGACGTTCTCCTGGTCCTGAGCTGCTGCCACAAGATCCTGCTACCCTGTCAGGGCTTCTGCTCCAAAGATTAAAGCATCTTCTGATCAAAGCTGATTTGAGAGTTAGCACTTCCTCTGCTAGGGTGACCTTGTCTTCTAACAGTCCACCTTCAGGTTGTGGCTTTGAGGGTCCAGAAGTCGGCTGGCCCCTAGCATCAGCCGGCTCAGGTCTGGAGGTGCACGCGAGGGAGCAGCCGAACCAGCAGGGTTCAGGCTGTTTCTGGTTTCATTTGAGCAGAAAAGAGCCACGCAGAGACAGAGCCAGACAATTCCCCGTGGAGGAAACGGTGAGACAAGATTTATTTGCTGACAGCACATTTTGCAACTCTACAAAACCAGTTGGAACACATGCTAACGTCCAGTCCCAGAAACCAGCATGCTTCTGTCAAGCTAGGTCTCCTGCACACATGTGGCGTAGCCTGGTTAGTAAGACCGAGTTGGAGGTTCTAGAAGCTAGGTTTAGTCTTTAGTATCACAGTGATGTAGTGCAGTGTCCACGTTCACACAGACGGAATGCTCCACACCTTACCTGGGAATCTCCTACTAGCACGGTCGGATCCAGTGTGGAGCACCGCCGCGTGTTGGGACTACAGGAGAGCGTTGAGGATAGTGCAGACCAGCCCGGCTCATAAAGGGAGGCACCGTTTGGACAACAACATGCCGTGAACGTTCTCTTCAGGTGTCCATATTTGACAGACCCGTTTGGTTAAATCGTCCGTTAGTGCAAATCAACAAGCTTAAGTCAGAGGTTCTGTTAAAGTAGTCGAGTGTTCCGGTGACCGGAACACGCTCCAGGGTCCAGACTCTCAGCGCACCCGGTCGGCTGGCGAGAATATGCTAGGTTCTCCACAAAGACAAACATGGAGACATTCAAGGACAAGAAGAAATGGTCCCGCTGGACCGCCGGTGTCTGGATGATCCACCCTAAAGCATGGGGTCCCTCCTGGGATGCTGCTCCACTTGTGAGTAGAGTCCTCCTCACAGCTCCGCCAGCAGCTCCCTCCTCCCTCCGGACCGGCTGGATTTGTCCTCGTCTCCTCCCCTGATCAGCAGAGAGTGTCTGGGTTGAAGGAGAGTTGGACCTGATGTGATAGAGAAAGGAGAATCAGCAGGTTTCGCTTCTGTCTGGAACCATACGTATGATGACGTCCTGATGAGTCCCGGAGCTTCTGGCTTTGGTGTTCAGGTTCCTGTGGACCCTTTGGAGCCTGAGCCGCCAGAGCTGCTCTGTCTCAGCTTCTGTTCAACCTTCACCAGCTGCCTCCAGTAAAACGTTGCTTCAAAAAGTGCTCCCAAGGGCCAGTGGGACCAAACATGTACGGACCCTAGCGCACGGAGTCGGGTTTGGACGGATCGGTTCCTGTCAAATCCACCTTGGAGGTGTCAGGAGGCAAAAGTAGAAAGAGCTGAGCGATGCTTCCTGAATACTCCACGTGTGACTGATCATGGAACTCTGTCGGTTCCTAACGAACATGCTGGAGGCTCGGTGTTGGCGGACACCCTGGATAAAAGCCCGGTAGCACCAGGGGGCAGCTGTGGACCAGGTGTGATGCTCTCACCCGTTCCTCCTCGAAGCTGATGAGGCCTTCGTCATCGTCGCTCTCCAGCTCCTCTGGAGCCTCGCTGATCAGAGCGCTGAGCTCTGTGGGCACCTGCCGAGACTTCAGCATGCTGACGAGGCGCTGCAGGGGGGCCGGACGACCCCCTGGGGGCGGGGCCTCTTGCTGCTCCAGGTTGTCGCTCTGTTTCTTAGCAAAGTTAACAAAAACCTACGAAGACAAAGAGGCGTGACTGCAGAAATGTGCTGTGGTCCTCGTTGATCTCCTCGCTGTGACTCACGTTGTCCAGCGTGGTCTGACTGACAGAGTAGTCCTCTATGGCCAGCACCTCCAACACCTGCTCCATCTTACTGAAGACCTGGGCCAGGGAGATGCGCTCCGACTTCAGCTGGTACTGGACCTTGGTGTGGTGACGCTCCTACAAACAGCAGATTGATGCATTGATTGGTTGAAGCTTCTGCTTGGTGCGGTGCTGGTGCAGAGCTACACGGGTACCTTCAGCACAGCCTCAGGAAAGTTCCTGTTGAAGAATCCAACGACGTCCTTCACACTGGAGCTGCTCTTTGTTCTCACTGTGATCATGTAGCCGTCCCCAAATCTAGATGACAGAGCAGCAGGTGTCACACCACCCTCATGAGACCAGCTCTGGTCTCATGAGGGTGAGCACTGAACCTCCTCATGTGCTCCTGGCTGAGGGACATGGGAACACATCTCCTGTACCTGTTCTTGAGGTGCTGGATGCTGCCCAGACACTTGAACCTGCCGTTGACCATGATCCCCAGTCTGGTGCACAGGGCTTCACACTCCTCCATGCTAGGGAAACACCAGGAGACCACTGCAGACGTCAGCGTCCACGAGGAGGACATGCCAACGTCAAGTCTGTCAGTTTAAAGTCCTCACCTGTGTGATGTCAGCACCACAGAGCGCCCGGTCTTGATTATGTCCAAGATCAAATTCCAGAGGAATCTCCGAGCTTTTGGATCCATCCCAGTGGTGGGTTCATCCTGCACAAGATAGTCCACAAGATAAAAGAGTCCAGGAGCTGCAGGAGCTGGAAGTTACTGAGATGCACCTCAGCTAAGAGGGATACCACTGCTCAAAGGTGCAACCTGCCGCGGCACAAACTGAAACCTTTGGACCAAACATCATGTCTGACATCTCCACTTGTGCTCATCATGTCTCACCAGGAAGATGAGGGAGGGGTACCCGATGAGAGCTATGGCAGTAGAGAGCTTGCGTTTGTTTCCCCCGCTGTAGGTGCCAGCAGGCTTGTCTGCGTACTTGGACAGTTCCAACTTCTCCAACGCCCACTGCACCACCTGAGAGCGGAGAGAGTAGAGTCCGTAACCATGGCAACGACCAGGAGCAGGACACAAGACCCACTCACCCTCTGCTGATCCTTCCAGGGAATCCCACGAAGCCTGGTGTAGAGCTGCAGATGCTCTGTGGCCGTCAGGTCATCAAACAGAGCGTCAAACTGAGGACAGTAGCCTATACTCTGCTGCACATGCAGCAGGTCCTTCAAGATGCTTCAGGGAGAGGGAGGAGGAGGAGGAGGAGGAGGAGGAGTGGGGAGAAGAGAGGAGAAGAGGAAGAGCGATGACGATAATTTACTTGAATGAAACACCAATCAATAAACCAAACATTACTCAACGTCTAACCCTAACCGTCTAACCCCTAACCCTCTATCCTTAAACCCTAACCCTCTAACCCTCTAACCCTAACCCCTTAACCTTAATCCTTAACCCTAACCCTCTAACCCTCTAACCCTAACCCCTTAACCTTAATCCTTAACCCTAACCCTTAACCCCTAACCCTCTAACCCTAACCCTCTAACCCTAACCCTCTATCCTTAAACCCTAACCCTCTAACCCTCTAACCCTAACCCCTTAACCTTAATCCTTAACCCTAACCCTTAACCCCTAACCCTCTAACCCTAACCCCTTAACCTTAATCCTTAACCCTAACCCTTAACCCTCTAACCCTAACCCTCTATCCTTAACCCCTAACCCTCTAACCCTAACCCTTAACCCCTAACCCTCTAACCCTAACCCTCTAACCCTAACCCTCTATCCTTAACCCCTAACCCTCTAACCCTAACCCTCTAACCCTCTAACCCTAACCCTTAACCCCTAACCCTCTAACCCTAACCCCCTAACCCTAACGCCTAACCCTCTAACCCTAACCCTCTAACCCTAACCCCCTAACCCTAACCCCTAACCCCCTAACCCTAACCCTCTAACCCTAACCTAGAATTTAAGGATCCGGTCCAGGTTCTGACCTGCTTCCATTGATGAAGGCTTCTCCTCCGGTGGTGCACTCATCACCTGTCAGCATCTTGAAGGTGGTGGTCTTCCCAGCTCCATTTACACCCAGCAGTCCAAAACACTCCCCGGGCCTGACCCCCAGGCACAGCCGGTCCACGGCCAGGATACGACCCATCTTTCTGGATTTATACACCTGATGGACACAGGTGACATTATTCCCTGCGTCAATCCCCCCCAGAACCAACCATGCATGACTGAAGTCCAAATGTTGGACAACTGGTGGCACCTTGGTCAGGTTCTCGATCTTCAGCATGTCGTGATCGGCGTCTCCTCTGAGCACTCTTCGTCTCTCACAGGCCACGTCCACGTCATCGTCCTCTATAGGCTGGCAGCTGAGCGGGACCCTCCTGGACACAGAGACCCAGATTCAGCCCCTGGTTCCTGTTGAGCAGGCTACTGTACCAGGCTACTACACTGTTGTGGAAATAATAAACTCGAAGTAAAGATGCCTTCATGAGCCTTTCCTCTCTTCCCTAGCTTAACAGGTGGCGCTGGTGCAGGTACCCCTCAGGTGCCCCGGTGCTGGATCACCTGAGGGGTACCTGAGCAGCGTTTACTCACGCAAGGATAGAATTGCTACTAATTCAGTAGTTCTAGTTACTGTCATAGACAGACAGATTATCATACCTAGGGGGTCGTCTAATCGTTAGGTCACATCTTAGCTGTGCTGCTATAGGCCGAGGCTGCCGGGGTCCAGAACCATGATCACCTGACAGGCCTCTGTCACTCCACTGGGTCATGGTTTCCTCTCCTCTCCCCTCCCCTCCTCTCCTCTCTTAACCCAGCCCCCCATCAGCAGGAGGGTCCCCCTACTTGAGCCTGGTCCTGCTCCAGGTTTCTTCCTGTTAAAGGGGAGTTTTTCCTGCCACTGTTGCTTGTCTGGGGTCAGGCCCTGGGGTTCTGGAGAGGGTCTAGAGACCATGTTGATTGAAACAGACGCTCTATCCAACCTGAACCGTGCTTCCTGTACATCTGCTGCAGCTCAACACATACTTACAGTGGTTTCCGGAGGAAGTTGTACTGGCAAAGGATGGTAATTAGGAAGCCTACAAAGCCCTCAATCGTCATAGCGACCAGTCCTTGAGTCACAATGTCCCACTCGAATGGAGATTTCATCTTGTGAAACTGACCTGAAGACAGAAGCTACCATCAGCCTCACCTGCCTCTCTAAGTAGATATTGAGAAGTTTCCTCATGGGAAACGGCTCTGGTGCTGCTTGGGTGGAGCACCTGGATGCTGCTTGTACCTATTTTTGCATAATACTCGTTGATGTACTCGTTGTAGGCCAGCTCCATCAGACCATGGCCCAGGTTGTAGTTGGGGAAGATGAGGAAACAGGATTTCAGGTAACTGTTCACCTTTTTCAGATCCTGGAGGAGACACAAACGGTTCAGATCTGCACCTTCAGGACATCAGATCCAGACCGAGCGGAGCGGGAGTCAGACTGACCTTGTCATGCTCAAAGAGCTGCAGGAGGAAGGTGGCAACAGTGGCAGTGATGCCGATGAAGAGGTTGATCACTATGAGGAACACGTACGCTGTGCTGGGAACCTCGAACCAGAAGGACGCTGGGTACATGATGGGAGTGATGGACCATCTGAAAGGAGGGAGAGATCATGCAGGAAGGTTCTTGGTGCTGAGCTGAGCTCAGTGGAGGTGATGTTGCAGGCTGGTGTCTCACCCATAGAGAAGAAAGAGGGCGAGGACGGCAGGGAAGTTGGTCGGGGAGGTGTAGGCCGGCAGGTCAAAGACAAAGAGGATCAGGACGCAGCACGTGGCTGGAACCAGGTAGTTCAGCTGAGGACAGAAGGTGCTGGGTCAGAGCAGGACAGCAGCCTCATCTCCAGTCACCATGTCCCCCACCTCACCATGTCCCCCACCTCACCATGTCCCACACCTCACCACGTCCCCCATCTCACCATGTCCCACACCTCACCACGTCCCCCACCTCACCATGTCCCACACCTCACCACGTCCCCCACCTCACCATGTCCCCCACCTCACCATGTCCCCCATCTCACCATGTCCAACACCTCACCATGTCCCCCATCTCACCATGTCCCCCATCTCACCATGTCCCCCACCTCACCACGTCCCCCATCTCACCATCTCCCCCACCTCACCACGTCCAACACCTCACCATGTCCCCCATCTCACCACGTCCCACACCTCACCATGTCCAACACCTCACCACGTCCCACACCTCACCATGTCCCACACCTCACCATGTCCCCCACCTCACCACGTCCCCCATCTCACCATGTCCCCCATCTCACCATCTCCCCCACCTCACCATGTCCCACACCTCACCATGTCCCACGTCTCACCATGTCCCACACCTCACCATGTCCCCCATCTCACCATGTCCCCCACCTCACCACGTCCCACACCTCACCATGTCCCCCACCTCACCATGTCCCCCACCTCACCACGTCCCACACCTCACCATGTCCCACACCTCACCATGTCCCACACCTCACCACGTCCCCCATCTCACCATGTCCCCCATCTCACCATCTCCCCCACCTCACCATGTCCCACACCTCACCACGTCCCCCACCTCACCACGTCCCACACCTCACCATGTCCCACACCTCACCATGTCCCCCACCTCACCACGTCCCCCATCTCACCACGTCCCCCATCTCACCATCTCCCCCACCTCACCATGTCCAACACCTCACCACGTCCCACACCTCACCATGTCCCACACCTCACCATGTCCCCCACCTTACCACGTCCCCCATCTCACCACGTCCCCCATCTCACCATCTCCCCCACCTCACCATGTCCCACACCTCACCATGTCCCCCACCTCACCACGTCCCACACCTCACCATGTCCAACACCTCACCATGTCCCCCACCTCACCACGTCCCCCATCTCACCATGTCCCCCATCTCACCATCTCCCCCACCTCACCATGTCCCACACCTCACCATGTCCCACGTCTCACCATGTCCCACACCTCACCATGTCCCCCATCTCACCACGTCCCTCATCTCACCATGTCCCTCATCTCACCATGTCCAACACCTCACCATCTCCCCCACCTCACCATGTCCCCCATCTCACCACGTCCCACACCTCACCATGTCCCACACCTCACCATGTCCCACGTCTCACCATGTCCCACACCTCACCATGTCCCACGTCTCACCATGTCCCCCACCTCACCATGTCCCCCACCTCACCATGTCCAACACCTCACCACGTCCCCCATCTCACCATGTCCCCCATCTCACCATGTCCCACACCTCACCATGTCCCACACCTCACCATGTCCCACGTCTCACCATGTCCCACGTCTCACCATGTCCCCCACCTCACCACGTCCCCCACCTCACCACGTCCCCCATCTCACCACGTCCCCCATCTCACCATCTCCCCCACCTCACCATGTCCCACACCTCACCATGTCCCACGTCTCACCATGTCCCACACCTCACCATGTCCCCCATCTCACCACGTCCCACATCTCACCACGTCCCCCACCTCACCATGTCCCCCACCTCACCATGTCCAACACCTCACCACGTCCCCCATCTCACCATGTCCCCCATCTCACCATCTCCCCCACCTCACCATGTCCCACACCTCACCATGTCCCACGTCTCACCATGTCCCACACCTCACCATGTCCCACACCTCACCATGTCCCCCACCTCACCATTTCCCTCATCTCACCATGTCCCACACCTCACCATGTCCCACGTCTCACCATGTCCCACACCTCACCATGTCCCCCATCTCACCATGTCCCACACCTCACCATGTCCCCCACCTCACCATGTCCCCCACCTCACCACGTCCCCCACCTCACCACGTCCCCCACCTCACCATCTCCCCCACCTCACCATGTCCCCCACCTCACCACGTCCCCCACCTCACCACGTCCCCCACCTCACCATCTCCCCCACCTCACCACGTCCCCCACCTCACCACGTCCCCCACCTCACCACGTCCCCCACCTCACCATGTCCCCCACCTCACCATGTCCCACACGTAGTTGGCCAGCCAGTAGATGACGGGGTCACAGCCACTCACGAACTGCAGGTGCTTGGCCTTGGTCGATTTCTCCGCCACCAGGAAAACCACGAAGCTGGCGGGCACAAAGGACATGGCCACGATGATGAAGATGGCGATGACCACGTCGGTGCCCTGCAGCCTGGACACACAGAGAGAAGAGCCGACAGATGAGACGGGATCATCTGGACACGCTCGGGTCCCTCATAGGACGAGGCTTGACTCACAGGTAGTCCAAGGACAGACTGGCGCTGGTCCGGTTCATTGGGTGGTTTATGAGCGTGATCCCTGTCACAGAGAGAACTGGTGTCAATCACCTATCAGGGGGTCAGCCGGCCAGGAGGCTCCGCCCCCTGCAGGTCTGTTACCGTAGGCAGCGGGGTTGCCCTTGGACGCGGGCAGGTTGGCCCGCAGGATGGCGTTGTTGAGGACGTTGAGGTACGTGGGCATGCTGTGGTAGCCTTTGTTGTTGTACAACACCTGGACACAAGCGGTCAGCAGGCGCCGGGTTAGTGGGGGACCAGAGGCCCATGGCGTCTTCGCCCGCCCCCCCTCCTTACCTGAGCCGACCTCCGAACAGCTATCTTGCGAATCATTGGGGGGATTTTCCCTCCGAAGGATGCTGGGATGGATTTCTGGATGTTGCCCACAGTTATGCCTCCATATCTAAGAAGGAAGAAGCCAAAAGAAACCAAAGCCCATAAGGTTTTTAGCTCCATCAACTAATACAGTGAATATAAACAGGACTCAGTAAAGATCCAGCCAGGCCCAGAGTAGGAAGGCTTAGGGTTAGGGTTAGGTAGGGTTAGGGTTAAGGTTAGGGTTAGTTTTGGTTAGGGTTAGGTCACACTTCACCCACCCCCCTCGGCCTAGAGTTAGGGTTAGTTAAGGTTAGTGTTAGTTAGGGTTAGCTCACAGTTCACCGCCCCCTTGGCCTAGGGTTAGGGTTAGGTTCTGAGCTTAGGGTTAGGTTCTGAGGTTAGGGTTAGGGTTAGGTTCTGAGGTTAGGGTTAGGTTCTCAGGTTAGGGTTAGGGTTAGGTTCTGAGATGAGGGTTAGGGTTAGGTTCTGAGGTGAGGGTTAGGGTTAGGTTCTGAGCTTAGGGTTAGGTTCTCAGGTTAGGGTTAGGGTTAGGTTCTGAGGTGAGGGTTAGGGTTAGGTTCTGAGGTGAGGGTTAGGTTCTCAGGTTAGGGTTAGGGTTAGGTTCTGAGGTGAGGGTTAGGGTTAGGTTCCGAGGTGAGGGTTAGGGTTAGGGTTAGGTTCTGAGCTTAGGGTTAGGTTCTCAGGTTAGGGTTAGGGTTAGGTTCTGAGGTTAGGGTTAGGTTCTGAGGTGAGGGTTAGGGTTAGGTTCTGAGGTTAGGGTTAGGGTTAGGTTCTGAGGTTAGGGTTAGGGTTAGGTTCTGAGGTTAGGGTTAGGTTAGGGTTAGGTTCTGAAGTTAGGGTTAGGTTCTGAGGTGAGGTTCTGATGAGCCTGCCTGGAGCAGGTGAGCCTCAGTGGATCCCAATCACCCGTATGGTTGATCCAAAGTCAACTCTGAGGACTCTAGGTGAGGTCAGCGCCTCTGGCCTTTAGAATGAGGCCGAGGAGGTGAAGCAGGCAGGAAGAGTCAATGTCCCTAAAGCCCTGTAGAGCTTCTCTGGAACATGGTTGATATTTGACCATCCTTCTCACCCTGAGTAATTTCTGCCTCAGTAGAAAGACAAACGGCAGGTGTCACTAGTTCAGACACCTCTGCCGCTCATCATCGGGCTTCTGCCGGGGCTGGATCTACCAGGACCTGAGCTGCAGCTCCATCCCCGTTAGTGGTGTCGTGTATGCTACATGAGTACCTGTGCAAGCGCAGCCGGTCCGATGTGAACAGGAGGTACTCCGACACGTTCCGGCCGGTGATGTCCACCAGCACGTCACCTGTCACCACCTTCATAATGGGGGGGTGCCCTCCTACACCACTGGGGCAGGAAAAACCTGCCCCTTGCATGGAGCAGGTACACCGTACAGCCTCATGGACCGAGGGTGGGTGTGGTGGAGGGGGTGTGACGGGTTCTGGGGTAAGACAGGAGCATGTTAGGGTTACTTCCTCAGACTGCAGCTGGTTCCCCAGCGCACGCGTGTGGTACCAGAAGGTGAAGCCCGTTCCTCGTCTACCCCCAGACTTACCGTGGACTGTGGTTGGAGCGGCCATTGTGAAGTTCCACACACCCTCCTCAAAGCGTTGGTCTGGGTCATCTGAGGGGGCAGGTGAAGGTGGGGGGGGCACAAAGTTGGAAAGAGGGACTCCCTGGGTGAAGGAGTCCAGACACATGGAGTCAAAGTAGCGGGCAGCCAAGGTCTTGGAGTTATTGGCGTTAGGGTTGAGGGTCTGGGCCAACTGGTCCAGGGTGCTGTTGAAGGGTGTTTTGAGGACACAGGTGGCCCCCACACCTGATGGCAGTCGGAGGGTGTTGATGATCTTCAGTGGGCTAGCATCAGGTGATAGCTTACTTCTGAAGAGGAAAGGTCAGCGGTTAGAACCAAGTCTGATGTGTCACAGCTACCAAACCAGGGAATAATGTCCGATAACGTCTGGTTATCACTGGGGAGGGGGCCCCTCTGATCCATGATCACTGACCATGTCTACGAACAAATGCTGCTCATTATAAAATCAAAGCTAATAAGCCTAATATTAAAGCAAAGAGACGTCTTGGATCGGAAAAGGATCGTACTGATATCAAACTTCTGGATTTGAAAGAATGTGGACGGCATCTTCTAAATTACCCAAACTGCAGCTTCACCTCAGAAAATAAGCAGGTTCTTCTTTTTTTCATTGCTAATCCAAAGGCCCAATATGGTTTATAGGTCCATGTTATATTTATAAAGGGTAAAAGAGCTGGATGCTATATAAGGAAATGCTAACACGATGTAGCAGCCATCCCACAATGTGGTTTTAGGACTGTTAGCATAAAACACATTTTAATGCAAACACAAATATACTGTAGTTCAAAGTCAAACGCAGCTTTGTTTAGTGGTTCGGGATCCACCACCCCAGTATCTGCCCTCTGCATCACCCCATCTTCTCCACCTCCATCTTCTCCACCTCCATCTTCTCCACCTCCATCTTCTCCACCTTCATCTTCTCCACCTCCATCTTCTCCATCTCCATCTTGTCCACCTCCATCTTCTCCATCTCCATCTTCATCTTCATCTTCTCCATCTTCTCCACCTCCATCTTCTCCATCTTCATCTTCTCCATCTCCATCTTCTCCACCTCCATCTTCTCCATCTTCATCTTCATCTTCTCCACCTCCATCTTCTCCATCTTCATCTTCATCTTCTCCATTTCCATCTTGTCCACCTCCATCTTCTCCATCTCCATCCCCATCTTCTCCATCTCCACCTTCTCCATCTCCATCTCCAGCGGTGGAAGAGCACCATCTCTCCACAGCCAGGCCAGTTTGAACTTGTCTTAACCAGTGAGCAGACGTGACGGTGGAGCACCTCACCTGTACCAGGGTCTGTTTTCGTTGGTGTAGGGGATGAAGTTGCCTCTTGGTTGGGTGTAATTGTGATACTGTGATGGGGACAAGATCAGCGGCGGCAAATCCCCTGTAAGAAAGGAGAGACTTCATGGTTTAGAACTGCTGCCCCCTTTGTGGCACCATCCTGGAACAAGCAGAAACTGAAGAACCCCTGAGACACCCAACCTTCAGCCCTGGGGGTGTCTGTGAAGCCTCACCGATCTCCGGCACTGATAAGGCCACGGTCATGGCCACGCAGACGAAGAAGGCCGGCAGGAGGATCTGGGAGAACAGGCCCTTCGTGTTCCTCTTGGCACAGTGGAACCTCTTGACGAGGAGGCCGTGGAACTGACTGAGCTTTAGCCCCCAACCCTCCAGCTTGATGCTGCCCTGCCCCTCCAACTCTGGTGGCGTGATTGAGGGGCTCCTGGCCTCGCCTGCAAGGGAAGCCCAAACATGACCTCTTGACCTCCGGGGTGATCAGTGAACTACATCATTAGAAGTGTGAGTTCTTCACAGTGGCTTTGCCCTTCTCTTACTCCTCAAGCTGGCAGATTCGGCCTCTTGGCTGTGGTCAAACAGGGGGCGGTAGTCTCCAAAGAAGTCTGCGTAGAGTCCACTGTCCTCCCCCCTCACTGAGCCAACAGAGGATGAGGATCTGAGGGAGGACTGGCTCTGGCTCAGCTCAGAGGACCTCGCCAGATTATTCAGCTCAACCTCTGGCTTCTCATCTTCTACAGAGGGTGGAGCCTCTCCCCGCAGCCCCCCCGGCCCTGGTGAACCCACCGAGGATTTCCCTCTAGGGGAGCCTTTGAAAGACACAAGGAGCAGACAAGAAAGCAGGTCAACTCATAACAGCTGCTGAGTCTGAGGGTTAGGGCTAGGGTGGAGTAGAACGCTGTCTGACCAGCATCACTGTTCTCCAAAGACTGGTCCTCTTCAGACACTTTGAGGAAAACCTCCTCCAGAGTTGTGTCCATCACTCCAAAGCTTGTTAGGGCCAGGGCATCCAAGTTGTGCTCCAAAGCCTTGGAGGACATCAAAGATCAGGGTTGGGGTTAGGGGTTAGGGTTTAAGGTTAGGTTCAGGGTTTGGGGTTAGGTTCAGAGGTTAGGGTTTGGGGTTAGGTTCAGGGGTTAGGGTTTGGGGTTAGGTTCAGGGGTTAGGGATTGGGGTTAGGGTTAGGGGTTAGGTTCAGGGGTTAGGGTTAGGTTCAGAGGTTAGGGTTTAGGGTTAGGTTCAGGGGTTAGGGTTTAAGGTTTAGGTTCAGGGGTTAGGGTTAGGTTCAGAGGTTAGGGTTTGGGGTTAGGTTCAGGGGTTAGGTTCAGGGGTTAGGGATTGGGGGTTGGTTCAGGGGTTAGGGTTAGGGGTTAGGTTCAGGGGTTAGGGTTAGGTTCAGAGGTTAGGGTTTGGAGTTAGGTTCAGGGGTTAGGGTTTGGGGTTAGGTTCAGGGGTTAGGGTTTGGGGTTAGATCAGTGTCCATGTGTTAAATAATTTAAAAGAGAACATCAATACTGGGAAACTTAGCTAGAATAATTTAGTATAGGTTGAGTTCAGCTGTGCTCCAAATACCTGAAAGAGCCTCTCAAAGCCCCCCTTCCTGATGGCCTCCGAGGGCAGAACATAAGACAGCTCAGTGTTGGAGTCGGACACCAGCAGGCAGGACGCCACAAACTGGCGGATAAACTGGGTGACGCGAGCCTCCGAACACGGTGCCAGAGAGCAGGATGGAGATGAAAGAGGGGCGGTGGGGGACTGGCTGTCCACACCTGGGACGGGAGGGAGACACGGGGGGGCGGAGCGTTAGCGTTAGGGTCAGGGTCCGGTCTAGGTGGTCTACACACGGACCTGAGCCTTCACGTTGCCTCTTGACCAAAGTCAGCTTGTATCCGTCTCCGTAGGTGCTCTTCAGGAAGAGTGGAGAACCACAGCACTGGAGCTTCCCATGGGAGATGATGGCGATGCGGTCTCCCAGAAGGTCGGCCTCATCCATGTGGTGCGTGGACAGGAGGATGGTGCGTCCTAGGACAGACGGGGACACTGTTCTGGATCTGGAACTGGAGAACTGTATGGCTGCTTTGAGACATAGATGCTAACTGAGGGGACGGATGCTAACTGAGGGGACAGATGCTAACTGAGTGGACAGATGCTAACTGAGGGGACGGATGCTAACTGAGTGGACAGATGCTAACTGAGGGGACAGGTGCTAACTGAGTGGACAGATGCTAACAGAGGGGGCGGATGCTAACCAAGTGGACAGATACTAACTGAGGGGACAGATGCTAACTGAGTGGACAGATGCTAACTGAGTGGACAGATGCTAACTGAGGGGACGGATGCTAACCGAGGGGACAGATGCTAACCGAGGGGACAGATGCTAACCGAGTGGGCAGATGCTAACCCAGGGGACAGATGCTAACTGAGTGCTAACGCTGAGACTGTGTGGCTTTATGATGAAAGTTTAGAACTTTACCAAGTGGCCAACGGCTCGTGAGCAGGCAGGAGGTTACCAACTGCTCCAGTACAATAATGCTAAGCTAAGAGCAGCTCACCCTGTTTATACTTCAGGATGAGGTCCCAGATAGCCCTGCGAGCGTAGGGGTCCACGCCTGCCGTGGGCTCATCCAAGATGACGGCCCTGGACCCACCAACAAACGCTATGGCGACGGACAGCTTCCTCTTCATGCCCCCGGAGAGCGTCTGGACCAAACTGTGGCGCTTGTTGGACAACTCCAGGTCGATGATCATCCTGCAGGACCAAGACACCAAAGAGTCGAGGAAGGTTCACCTGTGCACGTGAAACCCACCTCGGATGGGTTTCTAGTGAAAGGTTCTGTCTGGTCCTAGCGCGGCAGAAACGCTGTGGACCGGTACCAACTTGTCCATTTTCCTGCGGATGTCCTCTTCGGCCATGCCTTTGAGCCTGGAGTAGAACCACAGGTGTTCCTCCACGCTCAGCTTGTCAAACAGGACGTTGTGCTGCGGACACATGCCCAGGTTCTGGCGGATCCGCTCCATCTCTGTGCGGATGTCGTGGCCGTAGATGGTGGCAGAACCAGAGGTGGGTGGGAACAACCCCGTCAGGATGGACCTGGGGCAGCGGAGACCGTCAGTACCCTCGGGACACACTATCATACGAGCACTCTGGCCCCGCCCCCTTACATGGTGGTGGTCTTGCCGGCTCCGTTGTGGCCCAGGAAGGAGACCACCTGGTTCTCGTGCAGGTTCAGGCTCAGGCTGTTGAGGGCCAGTTTGCTGCCCGTCTTGTAGACCTTGGTCAGTTTGTCTATGCACACCACCAGGGGCAGATGGCTGGGCTCCTCCTCCATGCCCCGCAGCCCCCCTGCCCCAGGAGCACAGGAACAACCACAACACACACGGGCATGAAGAGGGGGGGGCAGTAGAATAGAAAGATGCATCCCATAATAGAATGGGACACATCTCCATGAGAGTCAGGAAGCCTTTTAACAACACTGAATAATACCAACATGGTTTTAGCTTATACCGGATTTTCTGGACTATAAGGCGCACCTTCTTTCATAGTTTGTCAGGGGTGCGACTTGTACTCTTTTCACACTGACGACCACCTGAGGGCGCTCTAGGCATGTGTACTAGCTGAATTTGTTACGTTAGCATACCGTAACCCTATTGCTAATCCATGCTAATTGCCATTCAAGATGAAATGTATGTTCTTGGTCTCGGATTTTAGCAAATAAATTTCCCCCCAAAATGCGACTTATATATCTATTTTTCTTCTTTATTCTGCATTTTTTGGCTGGTGCGACTTAAACTCCAGGGCCACATATAGTCCATAGAAACTACGGTAATTAACAGCCTTTGTCCATCCCACTCGTTACAGCCCTTATCTGTCCCACCGACAGGTTAGGGTTAGGGTTAACCCCTGACCTCCAGGGTTCCCCTTCAGACACGGCCTGCTCTGGTGGACTCAACATCTACCAACATCTGGGTTCTTTCATACCAGTTCTGCGCTGGTCCAGAGCACAAGCCTGGTCTTCCTCCATGACACTGAGCCGGGTGGTGCTGCCCCCGCACCAGGGCCAGTCCCAGGTCTCAACACGCCCACTGCCGGACCAGTAGGACCTCTGCAGTGGGAAGTACCATGGCCGCGGAAGTCCATACATGCCTGCAGGGAAGGACACAACACTGGAGATGGGAAGGCCACGTGTGACCAGAGGAGCAAGCATCGTCAGCATTAGCATTAGCGTTAGCATCCTAAACACACTGTTCTGTCACATCTGACGTGCGACAGGTCACCTTCTTCTCCTGGAAGCTGCCAGGAGCGGAGGAAGGCTCACCTGGGTGCACAGCCTCGATGTACCATGTGAGCACTCCGTACACCGCGGCGTCCATGATTAGCATCATCATGGACAGGCCCAGGTTGAAGTCGTCCCCTTCCACCGGGGACTGACTGATGGTCCTCCACTGGATTCCAACGCCAGCGACTTCGTACAGAGCAAAGTACTTGGA
Organism: Takifugu ocellatus; assembly: GCA_027382335.1. Classification (NCBI taxonomy): domain Eukaryota; kingdom Metazoa; phylum Chordata; class Actinopteri; order Tetraodontiformes; family Tetraodontidae; genus Takifugu; species Takifugu ocellatus. The sequence goes on from JAPVLW010000057.1 coordinate 4,469,565, forward strand.
GCCCAGGCCAAAGGCGGTGGTGGACATCAGGGACTGCACAGGTGGAGCAGCAGATGGTCACCATGCTATCATGCTAACGCCACAGCTAACGACGAGAGAGGAGGAACTCCATCTTACGGCGATGCACTTCTCAAAGGCGGTGATCTTGTCGTGGGCCACTTCTTCTCGAATGGCCACGTACATGTAGGGCACATAACTGAGGAAGTAGATGATTCCACCACAGGCTGAAGCCAGCTTGGCCTTGGAGTAGATCACAGACACCAGAAAGCTGCAACACAACAAAGAGTTGAAGATCAAAGGCCTGAGCGTTCCCAGTCCAAACACAGGCTCCATGCTATCGTCGCTCCAGATGCTAAAGGCTAACTGGGCCTGATGGTCCGCCACGCTGCTGTCTGGAGATGATGAGGATCCTCACCAGAACATGATGGTGGCCACAGCGTAGATGGTGAGGAAGAGCCAGATGATGAAGGGGTCGCTGTGGAACAGGACCTTCCCGTACTTTAGGATGGCCGTCAGAGCCGTGACGGAGATGGAGAGCTGGACAAAGCCAGTGATGAACCAGGCCACCCAGTGGACGGCGTTGTTCAGACCCATCATCTTCATCACCTGGGGAGGAGGATGTGTACAGCTGCAGCAGCTACAGCTACAGCAGCTACAGCTACAGCAGCAGCAGCTACAGGCTACAGCAGCTACAGCTACAGCAGCAGCAGCAGCTACAGCAGCTACAGCACCAGCGGCTACAGGCTACAGCAGCAGCTACAGCAGCAGCAGCTACAGGCTACATCAGCAGCAGCTACAGGCTACAGCTACAACAGCAGCAGCTACAGGCTACAGCAGCAGCTACAGCTACAGCAGCTACAGCACCAGCTACAGGCTACAGCAGCTACAGCTACAGCAGCTACAGGCTACAGCAGCAGCTACAGGCTACAGCTACAGCAGCAGCTACAGGCTACAGCAGCAGCTACAGGCTACAGCTACAACAGCAGCAGCTACAGGCTACAGCAGCAGCCTCAGGCTACAGCTACAGCAGCAGCTACAGGCTACAGCAGCTACAGGCTACAGCAGCAGCTACAGGCTACAGCTACAGGCTACAGCAGCAGCTACAGGCTACAGCTACAGCTGCAGCAGCTACAGGCTACAGCAGCAGCTACAGCAGCTACAGCTGCAGCAGCTACAGCAGCAGCTACAGCTACAGCAGCTACAGGCTACAGCAGCAGCTACAGACTACAGCTACAGCAGCTACAGGCTACAGCAGCAGCTACAGGCTACAGCAGCAGCTACAGGCTACAGCTACAGCAGCAGCAGCTACAGCAGCTACAGGCTACAGCAGCTACAGGCTACAGCTATAGCTACAGGCTACAGCAGCAGCCTCAGGCTACAGCTACAGCAGCAGCTACAGGCTACAGCTACAGGCTACAGCAGCAGCCTCAGGCTACAGCTACAGCAGCAGCTACAGGCTACAGCTACAGGCTACAGCAGCAGCCACACACTGACCTCCTTCAGGCGCTGCTCCTTCTCTGAGACGATGTGCTGGATCATCATGGCCACAGAGTAGACCCAGGAGATCACCATGCACAGAGGCATCATGTGCTCAATCACAAAGAGGAAACTGGAAAACAACAATGAAGACGTCTGTCATTCCAAAGTCAAAAAGGATTTTAGAGCGTTGGAAAATGTGGAATTTGTGCATTATTATTATGGATGTGGTCCAGGAGCTCAACGCTCAGATCTTACTCGTCTCTGGTGTAGCAGGGGTAGGGGAACATCTGAACGTAGTTTCCAGGTTCCACCACGTCATGGCCGACAAACGTGTTGATGATAGCTCTCTCGATCATATCTGCAAACACGATGAGGACCTTAGAGACTCAAGCAGGACGTGTCCCATCTACTCTCCTCTCTCGACGTTGGTACCACATGAAGAAATGTCTCCTTCAGGTGGACTCTGATCCCAAACACCGACGTTCCTCCAACCACCTCTGTCTCAGATGGCTGCTGGTGTACTGAGGTCCATGAAGACATGACCATGTGGGGGTTTATGCCAGGTCCTTGCACACACGTGAACAGACCTCAGAAGGTCAAATCCATCGAGGATTCTCAAGTTTGTGCTTTCTGTGACGCTCATATCGAGGAGCACCTGATTGTTGGACCTGATTATTCCTACCGACCTGGACGGATGTATGGGACGGTCATTTGAACCCTCCCATCGGTCTCTTGTTCTTATTATCCCTGTTATTACTGCTGTTATTATTGCTGCGGTTGAGAATAATAGCATGGTTACTGTCCTGCCTGGTGGTTCCTCAGCTGGCTGGCTCACGAGACACTTGATTCATGGAATCTTCTGTCATGGCCGAACAAACCCGGTACTGTCGATCCACATCTGGGCAGATGTGGGTCCCGGACCTCAATACTCCCTCTCCGGAGTAAACTCAACCAATGCCCCAATGGCTGGTTTACCACAGGGTTTACCCAGTGTCGGTAGTTCATCCCTTAAATGATAAATGTGGGTAGTTCATCCCTTAAATGATAAGTGTGGGTAGTTCATCCCTTAAATGATAAATGTGGGTAGTTCATCCCTTAAATGATAAATGTGGGTAGTTCATCCCTTAAATGATAAGTGTGGGTAGTTCATCCCTTAAATGATAAGTGTGGGTAGTTCATCCCTTAAATGATAAATGTGGGTAGTTCATCCCTTAAATGATAAATGTGGGTAGTTCATCCCTTAAATGATAAATGTGGGTAGTTCATCCCTTAAATGATAAATGTGGGTAGTTCATCCCTTAAATGATAAATGTGGGTAGTTCATCCCTTAAATGATAAGTGTGGGTAGTTCATCCCTTAAATGATAAATGTGGGTAGTTCATCCCTTAAATGATAAATGTGGGTAGTTCATCCCTTAAATGATAAATGTGGGTAGTTCATCCCTTAAATGATAAGTGTTGGTAGTTCATCCCTTAAATGATAAATGTGGGTAGTTCATCCCTTAAATGATAAGTGTGGGTAGTTCATCCCTTAAATGATTCATGTCGGTAGTTCATCCCTTAAATGATAAGTGTGGGTAGTTCATCCCTTAAATGATAAATGTGGGTAGTTCATCCCTTAAATGATAAGTGTGGGTAGTTCATCCCTTAAATGATAAATGTGGGTAGTTCATCCCTTAAATGATAAGTGTGGGTAGTTCATCCCTTAAATGATTCATGTCGGTAGTTCATCCCTTAAATGATAAGTGTGGGTAGTTCATCCCTTAAATGATAAGTGTGGGTAGTTCATCCCTTAAATGATAAATGTGGGTAGTTCATCCCTTAAATGATAAATGTGGGTAGTTCATCCCTTAAATGATAAATGTGGGTAGTTCATCCCTTAAATGATAAATGTGGGTAGTTCATCCCTTAAATGATAAGTGTGGGTAGTTCATCCGTCAAATGATAAATGTGGGTAGTTCATCCCTTAAATGATAAATGTGGGTAGTTCATCCCTTAAATGATAAATGTGGGTAGTTCATCCCTTAAATGATAAATGTCGGTAGTTCATCCCTTAAATGATAAATGTGGGTAGTGCATCCCTTAAATGATAAATGTGGGTAGTTCATCCCTTAAATGATAAATGTGGGTAGTTCATCCCTTAAATGATAAATGTGGGTAGTTCATCCCTTAAATGATAAATGTGGGTAGTTCATCCCTTAAATGATAAATGTGGGTAGTTCATCCCTTAAATGATAAATGTGGGTAGTTCATCCCTTAAATGATAAATGTGGGTAGTTCATCCCTTAAATGATAAATGTGGGTAGTTCATCCCTTAAATGATAAATGTTGGTAGTTCATCCCTTAAATGATAAATGTGGGTAGTTCATCCCTTAAATGATAACTGTCGGTAGTTCATCCCTTAAATGATAAATGTCAGGAGTCATCCCCTTAACCACGCACCTTGGATCCAAACAAATCCATACAGGAAGTAGAACTTCCCTCCAGAGTTGGGTCCAGGGCGCCAGTAGGCCCGTCTGATCTCGTTGGTCTTGGCTGTGAAGCTGGAGTTCTGGCGAATTTTGTAAACCACATGGGGGGGCAGAGAACCATCACTGCTGGTGTGGAAGATGACGCCTGCAAGAGGGAGGAGGCAGAGTGAAGCTCCGACCAGAGGACACACCCTGTCCCCACTGCTGGGACATCCTGGAGGGACATCCAGTCTGTGCCTGACTGTGGACAGATGTCTGTGTCTGACAGTGGACAGATGTCTGTGCCTGACTGTGGACAGATGTTGGTGTCTGACTGTGGACAGATGTTGGTGTCTGACTGTGGACAGATGTTGGTGTCTGACTGTGGACAGATGTCTGTGTCTGACATTGGACAGATGTCTGTGTCTGACTGTGGACTGATGTTGGTGTCTGACAGTGGACAGATGCTAGTTGTGACTACACAGTGGACAGATGTTGGTGTCTGACAGTGGACAGATGCTGGTTGTGACTACACAGTGGACAGATGTCTGTGTCTGACTGTGGACAGATGTATGTGTCTGACTGTGGACAGATGTCTGTGTCTGACTGTGGACAGATGTCTGTGTCTGACAGTGGACAGATGTCTTTGTCTGACTGTGGACAGATGTTGGTTGTGACTACACAGAGGACAGATGTCTGTGTCTGACTGTGGACAGATGTTGGTGTCTGACAGTGGACAGATGTTGGTTGTGACTACACAGAGGACAGATGTTGGTGTCTGACAGTGGACAGATGTCTGTGTCTGACTGTGGACAGATGTTGGTTGTGACTACACAGAGGACAGATGTTGGTGTCTGACTGTGGACAGATGTTGGTGTCTGACAGTGGACAGATGTTGGTTGTGACTACACAGAGGACAGATGTTGGTGTCTGACAGTGGACAGATGTTGGTTGTGACTACACAGAGGACAGATGTTGGTGTCTGACTGTGGACAGATGTTGGTGTCTGACAGTGGACAGATGTTGGTTGTGACTACACAGAGGACAGCCAGCTGGACAGACAGAGAGAGACAGAAGTATCGCAGAGACTCACTGGCAAACACAGACACGTTGTCCTGGTACGCCTGACTCAGGGTGTAGTTGACAATGCTGTCCTCATCAGGAAAGCCCTTGAAGACGTCCACACTAACCTGGAGACACAGTTTGTAGACTGTAGGACAGATTGTCACCGTGTCCTTCTGGGTACGACACGATATTGACCTGTGGTTGATGGTCAGGTGCTGCCAGGACCACAACACTTAAAGAGACACACCTTGGACATAAAGCGTGTCCATCCACAAGCGGCATTGTCGATGGTGTCCAGCTGCTCCAGCAGTGTGGAGGTGTTGGGGAGACTGTAGTTTCCCTCCATCAGACCCTGCACCAGCTCCCTGTCGGAGCTGCTCAGCAGTTCTGGGTGCTGCTGAAACTCAGACGAGAGCTGTGGAGACATGGACCCATGGTTGAGGGCTGCTTTCCTGACCTGTTAAGTCTCTGGAGCCATCGTGAGGACGGTCTACCTGTTGCAACCACAGGAGGTGGTCGTGCAGTTGACCCTCCTCTAGAAACGTCCTGAGCTGTGCAGAGATGTTGAGCCACACGCGGGTGTAATGGGTCACGTTCCCAACGAACGCAAAGGTCTCGTTGGCCTACGGCCAGACAAAGGTTTACATCAGACTAACGGAAGGCCTAGAACCTCGGGACCTTCAGTTCTGTGTTTATTGATCTCGTCTGACCAGCGACTTGCCTTCTGAATCACTTTGTCAGCCTGGGAGCCGATGGGGGAGTAGAGGATTTTGGGATTTGTAGTCATCAAGTGAACCAGCAGCCCAAGATTTCGCTGTTCTTTGCTGGTGAAGCCAAGAGAACTCATGTTGCCCCTCTTCAGAGCCTCGGGCTCGATGATCCTTCAGGGGAGGCCACAGCCAAATATGTTAGTATACTAATGAATTACCCTTTAGCGTCCCTTCATTACACCCCTCACCCACCTGTTGTTGCCACACAGGATGGGCTGCAGACCAGCCCACAGCTGGACAAAGGCTGAAAACTGAGAATGAGGATTTTCTGACTCCTCCTTCCTGGTTTCTGCTCCTGATGCTCCACCTCCATCTCCCCGATCCTCCGCAGCCTCTCTGGGGGGGTCAGTGGCGTTGGGGCCCCAGGTGGTGTTGTTGAGGGGCCACGTCACGTTTGTTGGCGAGGCTGAAGTCTGTCTCATACAAGCTCCTTTAGGTAGCAGACGAGCTAGGCCGGACAGTAAGTCCACGTCCTTCAGAAGCCTCTCAAAATCAGCCAAGTCCTTCAACAAGGCCCTGAGACGAGTCTCTGAGAGATGAGCCGTCGCCCGGGGCTCCTGGAGCTGAAGCTGGTTGGGAGGAAATGGGGAGTCAGAGCTACTAGTATGTCTCAGAAAAGGGTTAATGGTGGTTATGGTAGAGCCATCAGGTGCACCACAACCACCAGGTGAAGCGGACAGCACTGACCTCGGGACATATTAAACAAAGCTCAAATCTTCTACTCAAGGTTGGTGTTTTAGAAGCAGGAAAACGGCCAATCGTGAAGATTTGACCTTGTCTGACATGGACCTAGACTGACATGGACCTAGTCTGACATGGACCTAGACTGACATGGACCTAGACTGACATGGACCTAGTCTGACATGGACCTAGACTGACATGGACCTAGTCTGACATGGCCCTAGTCTGACATGGACCTAGACTGACATGGACCTTGTCTGACATGGACCTTGTCTGACATGGACCTTGTCTGACATGGATCTTGTCTGACATGGACCTAGTCTGACATGGACCTAGACTGACATGGACCTAGACTGACATGGACCTAGACTGAAATGGACCTAGTCTGACATGGACCTTGTCTGACATGGACCTAGTCTGACATGGACCTAGACTGAAATGGACCTAGTCTGACATGGACCTTGTCTGACATGGACCTAGTCTGACATGGACCTAGTCTGACATGGACCTAGACTGACATGGACCTAGACTGACATGGACCTCGTCTGACATGGACCTAGACTGACATGGACCTAGACTGACATGGACCTAGACTGACATGGACCTCGTCTGACATGGACCTAGACTGACATGGACCTCGTCTGACATGGAGCTAGTCTGACATGGAGCTAGTCTGACATGGACCTAGACTGACATGGACCTTGTCTGACATGGATCTTGTCTGACATGGACCTAGTCTGACATGGACCTAGACTGACATGGACCTAGACTGACATGGACCTCGTCTGACATGGACCTAGACTGACATGGACCTCATCTGACATGGAGCTAGTCTGACATGGACCTTGTCTGACATGGACCTAGACTGACATGGACCTCGTCTGACATGGAGCTAGTCTGACATGGACCTAGACTGACATGGACCTCGTCTGACATGGACCTAGACTGACATGGACCTCGTCTGACATGGAGCTAGTCTGACATGGAGCTAGTCTGACATGGACCTAGACTGACATGGACCTAGTCTGACATGGACCTAGTCTGACATGGACCAAATGGCGGCTCTGGGTCCCAACAGGTCCCAACAGGGGTGGTCCTGATGGGTGGTCCTGGTCTGCAAGGGTCCAAATCCCTCAAAAGGCAGCAGTGAACTGGTGACAGTGTAATGGGTGGACACTGGACCACCATGTGGATGACCTCAGGGGTCCAATCCTAAAGACACCTCCTGTAGCAGATGGTAATGCATCTTTCTGCACCTGCTAATGCCCTGATACCCCAGCACACCTTCAGAAGTCAACATGTCAGGGTGAAAGGAGAACCAGGGAGGTGGTCCGGATGTTCTGGGTAAGAACTGGATTATAGTTTCATGGTACTTTTCATTCACTCTGATTTGATCAAATTTAACTGGACTTGAGTGTTAAAAAGGGAAACCACTTGAACAACCTTCTGGGCTCAAGGCCCAAGGACCTTCAGACTTGACATCAGTCCATCATTGTGGACGTTCAGATCAGTGACTGGAGATTCTTTAGCATCTGCCTTCTACGCTGTCTTTGGTTCCCCAGAACTAAGAGGACAACTGTGGACAGCTTCAGCGTCACCTTCTCAGCAGCTGTCCTCATGTCGACGTGCTGCTTCAGGGCCACACTCATCCTCCGGAAGCGCTCCGACCTTTGGCCTTTGTCTGTGCCGCCACACATGGCGTCAGAATAGACCTGAAGCCCTCGCCGCTGCTGCTCCGGCACCAGCAGGATCTTACTGAGCTCACTGCTGCCACCCTGCCCACAGGTGAGGGCTTCCAGCATGGATCCGGTCAGAAGAACCCCCTAGACACACAGCAGGGGTTCACGGGTCACGATGGGTTCTTGGACCGGCTCTAGTACCGGCTCCAGCAGATGCATAAAGAGGACGCATGCCTCAGAGACCGCTGCCATACCTCCAGGTCCTTGAGAGCCTGCTGATCCTTTCTCTGGTCTTCTGTGCCATCAGAGCCTCCTAGCGCCCCAGGTGTCCCCCTGGGGAGGGTCCTTCTGCCAGCAGCTTCTGCTGGGTCACGCAATGCTTCATGTAGCAGACCTCCATCCGGACCCTCCACACCTGCAGAGGCTCCCTCCTGATTGGGGGAACAGTGAACACACAGAACATATCAGAACATCATCTACACCGAAGGGTGAACGGGCCAAACTCCTCCTCCTTCTCCTTCTAGAAGAGCCTTCACCTCCTGGCTGGGACCCTTGTCTCACTTGGAATCTCTCCTTTAGTTCCAGACACCTGTACGTAGATACCTCGCCTACCCTAGTCCCCTTGTCCTGTCCCAGTTGGACTTGTCTTGGGCCTGTTGCTCCATCTGCCAGGCCAGCCTCATTAGTGGTGTCCATCCTGCTCTTCATTTTAAACCCAACCCCACCCAGCAGGTGGACATCGGCAGCCTGGGCAACTTTGGAACGGTCCCAGGGGTCGGCTGTCCTCCAGGGGCAGGATGTTGGACCAGACCTTTGACCCCCACTCCTCCTACTCGTGGAGCTGGGAAAGACCTTGATCTCATTCTTGGACCATCACAGTGACCCGTCTCCATATATTTCTCCACCTTTTCATCAGTTCAGCGTGAGGCTCAGTGATCACCCCCCCCCCTTCCTGCTCCTCTCCCACGGTCTCCTTCATCCACGTCTCCTCTGCCCCCCCCCAGCTCTACCCTGAGGAACCCCCTGGACCATGTGTGTTCTCATCATTGAGGGCCAGTGTTGGCCACCCTTCACCCCAAATATCTTCTCTTTCTGAACGCTGCCATAAAGCGTGTCACCAAAGTGGCCTTCAGAAACCGAAGAGGACCTGCAGGACCACTTGGCTGATCCAACTGGAGCCTGAAGAAAGCAGCCTTGATCCGTCTCACCTGCAGAGAAGAACCTCTGTCTTCAGGTTTCTGGCTGGTGCCTCCTGGACCCAGCTCCAGACTCTGGTTCCTTTCTCCATCTCTGGTTCCTAAGAGGAGGCTGCGCACCTGCACACAGAAACAGGTGTGTGACACACACACACACACACACACACACACACACACACACACACACGCCTCAGTCAGGCAGGGGTAATAAAGGAGTTATTACCGCTGTGAGGCTGACAGGAGTGTGGAGCAGTAGCCTGGTGGTGGCCTTGGACAGAGAGAAGTTCTTCAGCAGAACCTGCTGGAAGAGAGTCTGGTCCTTCAACACACTGGCCAGAGTGACGTCTACACACACACACACACACACACACAGAAGAGATGAGAGCAAAGAAAAGGGTGTGAACCCCCCTGAGGGGGTGTGGGCGGGTCCTTAGAGTCGTTCCTGAGACCTTGGGTCTTGTTGAAGGTGAGGTCTGGTGATGAGGGTGCAGAGCTGAGGCTGTCCAGGTGCTGCTGCAGGGTTTCCAGCTCTTGGCCCAGTCCTGGCCCCTCAGAGGTGAAGAGTCGGTTCTGCTCGGCGACCTGGCTGATGCGCTCCAGCAGCTGGCTCACACTGACACAGACAACAACACTCAAGAACCTTCAGTACCTTGCTCAAGGGTACCTTGGCAGTGCCCTGAAGGTGTTCTGGCACAGCCCCCTGTTACCAGAACACCTCCCATGACCTGCTCTGCTCAACATGGACCCAGATCGAGTGCTGCATCTATGTGACAGGTCACCTAGCCTTAGCTCTAATGCTAACCATGCGTTTAGCTCTAATGCTAACCATGCGTTTAGCTCTAATGCTAACCATGCGTTTAGCTCTAATGCTAACCATGCGTTTAGCTCTAATGCTAACCATGCGTTTAGCTCTAATGCTAACCATGCGTTTAGCTCTAATGCTAACCATGCGTTTAGCTCTAATGCTAACCATGCGTTTGTGCCTCTTCTACAAGCAAAAGCTCGAGCTTCTCCTGAGTCTCTGGATCATTGCTGGCATTAATGACTGTGTGTGTGTGAAGGATCCAAACGTGTCCTCAGATATTTTAATCCCGTTTTATGGTTCATGTCGTGTTGTGAAGCTGTGGCGAGTTCTCACGTGGAGTTCTGGTACTGCAGGAAGCCAAACTCATCCCGCTGTCCGTCTGGGCAGAGCGACTGCATGATGGGGATGATGCCGGCCGAGGTGAGCGGGGCGGCGCTGTAGAAGGCTGCAGCCCCGGAGGAGAGCCCAGGGACAGGAACCAGGGACAGGAGCCCAGGGACAGGAGCCAGGGACAGGAGCCAGGGACAGGAGCCCAGGGACAGGAGCCAGGGACAGGAGCCCAGGGACAGGAGCCCAGGGACAGGAGCCAGGGACAGGAGCCCAGGGACAGGAGCCAGGGACAGGAGCCAGGGACAGGAGCCAGGGACAGGAGCCCAGGGACAGGAGCCAGGGACAGGAGCCCAGGGACAGGAGCCCAGGGACAGGAGCCAGGGACAGGAGCCCAGGGACAGGAGCCAGGGACAGGAGCCCAGGGACAGGAGCCAGGGACAGGAGCCCAGGGACAGGAGCCCAGGGACAGGAGCCAGGGACAGGAGCCCAGGGACAGGAGCCCAGGGACAGGAGCCAGGGACAGGAGCCCAGGGACAGGAGCCAGGGACAGGAGCCCAGGGACAGGAGCCCAGGGACAGGAGCCAGGGACAGGAGCCCAGGGACAGGAGCCCAGGGACAGGAGCCAGGGACAGGAGCCAGGGACAGGAGCCAGGGACAGGAGCCAGGGACAGGAGCCAGGGACAGGAGCCCAGGGACAGGAGCCAGGGACAGGAGCCAGGGTGGACACACACAGGATCATCAGGGACAACATGTCTCATTAGAGTCAAACAGCACAATGAGGAGCATCTTGGTGATTGGTGGCCAGAGAGGACGTTCCCCTGAACACTGGCTTCATGCTTTCAACGTGGTTCAGAGAGAAAACACAGATTAAAGCTAAATTAGCTGATGCGTCCGTCTAGAACCCAGTCAGCTCAGATGTTGCTCCAGGTCCAGCAGAAGGTCCACTGGACTGTTGAACTGGACTGTCAAGCAACATCTGAGCTGCAGGACTCCTCTCTAGCCAGCAAACACTGGAGTTAAAGCTCAGGTCCACACACACGATCAGAGTTAACATGAAGGAAAGTTAGCACACAAGCTAGCTGGCGTTAGCTGTACGGAGAGAAAGATGTCACCCACGACTGCAGGAGCATTACTGGACTCAGCAGATATCATCATCATCATCATCATCTATCACAGATGATTTGAGCAGAACATGTGACCAGACCTTCTCACCAGCCTTCCTCACCCTTCCTGCAGATGGTGCCACACAAAACATCTGGCCCCGTCCACACGAAACATCTGGCCCTGTCCACACGAAACATCTGGCCCTGTCCACGCGAAACATCTGGCCCTGAAGGCAGCATAGACTATTCTTACTAACAACGGTAGAGCACCATGACTGAAGAGCACTGTTAGCTCTAACCCTAGCCTAGCCTTAGCTCTAACCCTACCCTAGCCTTAGCTCTAACCCTAACCCTAACCCTAGCCTAGCCTTAGCTCTAACCCTACCCTAGCCTTAGCTCTAACCCTAGCCTAGCCTTAGCTCTAACCCTAGCCTAGCCTTAGCTCTAACCCTACCCTAGCCTTAGCTCTAACCCTACCCTAGCCTTAGCTCTAACCCTAGCCTAGCCTTAGCTCTAACCCTAGCCTAGCCTTAGCTCTAACCCTACCCTAGCCTTAGCTCTAACCCTACCCTAGCCTTAGCTCTAACCCTACCCTAGCCTTAGCTCTAACCCTACCCTAGCCTTAGCTCTAATGCTAACCCTAACCCAAAGTGTCACTGATAGGCTGTCGGGGGGCTCGCTCATCCTTCCACACAGGAGCGTTTTGCTCAAGACGGACCTGAAAGGGATGAATGACGACCTGCTGAGCAACTGAATGGAGGAGGACACAGAGACACATGGACGCAGGGACACATGGACGCAGGGACACATGGACGCAGGGACACATGGACGCAGGGACACATGGACGCAGGGACACATGGACGCATGGACACACAGAGACGTCCTGGGACCAGCCAGGTAAAGGAACATGGTGGCACTTACATACTGATGCGTCCATCATGCAGAGAACATGCATCATACATGAGAGACAGAAAGAGATGAGACAAAGTAAAGAGACATCAACTGGAGCCACCACCATGTTCTCCAGGGACGGAACCAAAGATCAGGCAGGAACCAAAGAAGAAGAGACGAAGTGTAGCAGCCAGGAGCAATGACCTTCTACATCTGAGGGATGAGCACATGCTCCTCAACGTGAAGGAGGGCCAGCAACCCAAACATCCTCATCGTCATAGCAACTGTTCCTCAGCCTGTCATGATGAGGGAGGAGTCATGGACCGGTGTCATGGATCGGTGTCATGGACGGGTGTCATGGACGGGTGTCATGGACCGGTGTCATGGACCGATGTCATGGACCGATGTCATGGACCGATGTCATGGATGATGTCATGGACCGGTGTCATGGACCGATGTCATGGACCGGTGTCATGGACCGGTGTCATGGATCGGTGTCATGGACGGGTGTCATGGACGGGTGTCATGGACCGATGTCATGGACCGATGTCATGGACCGATGTCATGGATGATGTCATGGACCGGTGTCATGGACCGGTGTCATGGACCGATGTCATGGACCGGTGTCATGGACCGATGTCATGGATGATGTCATGGACCGGTGTCATGGACCGGTGTCATGGACCGATGTCATGGATGATGTCATGGACCGGTGTCATGGACCGATGTCATGGACCGGTGTCATGGACGGGTGTCATGGATGATGTCATGGACCGATGTCATGGACCGATGTCATGGATGGTGTCATGGACCGGTGTCATGGACCGGTGTCATGGATGATGTCATGGACCGATGTCATGGATGATGTCATGGACCAGTGTCATGGACCGATGTCATGGACCGGTGTCATGGATGATGTCATGGACTGATGTCATGGTCCGGTGTCATGGACCGATGTCATGGATGATGTCATGGACCGATGTCATGGATGATGTCATGGACCGGTGTCATGGACTGATGTCATGGATGATGTCATGGACAGGTGTCATGGACCGATGTCATGGATGATGTCATGGACCGATGTCATGGATGATGTCATGGATGATGTCATGGACCGGTGTCATGGACCGATGTCATGGATGATGTCATGGACCGATGTCATGGATGATGTCATGGACCGATGTCATGGATGATGTCATGGATGATGTCATGGATGATGTCATGGACCGGTGTCATGGACCGATGTCATGGATGATGTCATGGACCGATGTCATGGATGATGTCATGGACCGATGTCATGGATGATGTCATGGATGATGTCATGGATGATGTCATGGACCGGTGTCATGGACCGATGTCATGGATGATGTCATGGACCGATGTCATGGATGATGTCATGGACCGATGTCATGGACCGATGTCATGGACCGATGTCATGGATGATGTCATGGACCGATGTCATGGACCGATGTCATGGACCGATGTCATGGATGATGTCATGGACCGATGTCATGGACCGATGTCATGGATGATGTCATGGACCGATGTCATGGATGATGTCATGGACCGGTGTCATGGACCAGTGTCATGGACCGATGTCATGGATGATGTCATGGACCGATGTCATGGATGATGTCATGGATGATGTCATGGACCGATGTCATGGACCGATGTCATGGATGATGTCATGGACCGATGTCATGGATGATGTCATGGACCGGTGTCATGGACCGATGTCATGGACCGATGTCATGGATGATGTCATGGACCGATGTCATGGATGATGTCATGGACCGGTGTCATGGACTGATGTCATGGATGATGTCATGGACCGGTGTCATGGACCGATGTCATGGATGATGTCATGGATGATGTCATGGACCGGTGTCATGGACCGATGTCATGGATGATGTCATGGACCGGTGTCATGGACCGATGTCATGGACCGGTGTCATGGACCGATGTCATGGACCGATGTCATGGACCGGTGTCATGGACCGGTGTCATGGACCGGTGTCATGGACCGATGTCATGGACCGGTGTCATGGACCGGTGTCATGGATGATGTCATGGACCGGTGTCATGGATGATGTCATGGACTGGTGTCATGGATGATGTCATGGACCGGTGTCATGGATGATGTCATGGACTGATGTTTCCACAGGAAAACCTTTAGTCTTTGGAGAGCAGACCAACGCACTTGTTCAGGGTGGGAGGACGTCTCAACATTTAAACATCTCAACATTTAAACGTCTCAACATTTAAACATCTCAACATTTAAACGTCTCAACATTTAAACATCTCAACATTTAAACATCTCAACATTTAAACATCTCAACATTTAAACATCTCAACATTTAAACATCTCAACATTTAAACATGTCAACATTTAAACATCTTCCTCCTTCCAGTTTCTTTATTTCCTACCTTCTTTGACAGCAATCGCTGGTTTCTTCTGCCTCAGACCCAAGAGGATGAAGAACAGGACCAGAGGAATAAAGATCTCAAACGCCAGCACCCACTAGAGAGGAGAGGGAGGGAGAGGAGGAGGAGGAGGAGGAGGAGGAGGGGGGGAGAGGGAGGAGGAGGAGGAGGAGGAGAGGGAAGAGGAGGAGGAGGAGGAGGAGGGGGAAGGAAGAGGAGGAGGAGAAGGAGGAGGGGAAGGAGGAAGCGGAGGAGGAGGAAGAGGAGGAGGAGGAGGAGGAGGAGGGGGGGGGGAGAGGGAGGAGGAGGAGAGGGAAGAGGAGGAGGAGGAGGAGAGGGAGGAGGAGGAGGAGGGGGAAGGAGGAGGAGGAGGAGGAAGAGGAGGAGGAGGAGGAGGAGGAGGAAGAGGAGGAGGAGAAGGAGGAGGGGAAGGAGGAAGCGGAGGAGGAGGAAGAGGAGGAGGAGAAGGAGGAGGAGGAAGAGAAGGGAACTTGTGTCATTCATGTTTGTTGACTGGGCAGCTCCCCTCTAACCTGTGAATCACCTGTACCACAGACCATTGATTGATGATGGCTCAGTGATGCTGGTCAAATGTCAACTACACAACTGTTACAGAGGACCAGTGATGCTGTCACCATGGCAACAGAACCCACTGCTCATGTGGTGGTTGTCACGGTAACCAGTGCGTCCATGAGACTGGAGCCTCCCAAACCTGATGCAGTTAACCTGATCAACACATGTTTGTTTCCATCATCCATCCATCATCCATCCATCATCCATCCATCATCCACCCATCCATCATCCATCCATCATCCATCCATCATCCATCCATCATCCACCCATCCATCATCCATCCACCCATCATCCATCCATCATCCACCCATCCATCATCCATCCATCATCCACCCATCCATCATCCATCCACCCATCATCCATCCATCATCCACCCATCCATCATCCATCCATCATCCATCCATCATCCACCCATCCATCATCCATCCATCATCCATCCATCATCCACCCATCCATCATCCATCCATCATCCATCCATCATCCATCCATCATCCACCCATCCATCATCCATCCATCATCCACCCATCCATCATCCACCCATCCATCATCCATCCATCATCCATCCATCATCCACCCATCCATCATCCATCCATCATCCATCCATCATCCATCCATCATCCATCCATCATCCACCCATCCATCATCCATCCATCATCCATCCATCATCCATCCATCATCCACCCATCCATCATCCATCCATCATCCACCCATCCATCATCCACCCATCCATCATCCATCCATCATCCATCCATCATCCACCCATCCATCATCCATCCATCATCCATCCATCATCCACCCATCCATCATCCACCCATCCATCCATCCACCCATCATCCATCCATCATCCACCCATCCATCATCCATCCATCATCCATCCATCATCCATCCATCATCCACCCATCCATCCATCATCCACCCATCCATCATCCATCCATCCATCATCCATCCATCATCCATCCATCATCCACCCATCCATCATCATCCATCCATCATCATCCATCCATCATCCATCCATCATCCATCCATCATCCATCATCATCCATCCATCCACCAATCATCCATCATCCATCCATCATCATCCACCCATCCATCATCCATCCATCCATCATCCATCCATCATCCACCCATCCATCATCATCCACCCATCCATCATCATCCACCCATCCATCATCCATCCATCCATCCATCATCCATCCATCCATCCATCCACCCACCCATCCATCCATCATCCATCCATCCATCATCATCCACCCATCCATCATCCATCCATCATCCACCCATCCATCATCCATCCATCCATCCATCATCCATCATCATCCACCCATCCATCATCCATCCATCCATCCATCATCCATCCATCCATCCATCCATCCATCCTCCATCATCCATCCATCATCCACCCATCCATCATCATCCACCCATCCATCATCCATCATCATCATCCATCCATCCATCCATCATCCATCCCTCCATCCATCCATCATCCATCATCATCATCCATCCATCCATCCATCATCATCCATCATCCACTCATCCATCCCTCCATCATCATCCATCCATCCATCATCATCCATCATCCACTCATCCATCCCTCCATCATCATCCACCCATCCATCATCCATCATCATCATCCATCCATCCATCCATCATCATCCATCCATCCATCCATCAGGACGTGTTCCTGTCTGGGGCAGTTTTCAATGAGCTCATGACACTCTTGAACCCAGCTGTTGCTGAGAAAGCACCGCTCCTTCCTCCTCCTCCTCCTTCACCTCCTCCTCCTTCTTCCTCCTCCTCCTCCTCCTCCTTCACCTCCTCCTCCTTCTTTCTCCTCCTCCTCCTTCACCTCCTCCTCCTTCCTCCTCCTCCTTCACCTCCTGGTTCAGCTCTAGGTTTCTGACTGTGTTAAATCAGCCTTAAATCATTCTGACGTCCCCCCTGAGGGACCCAACCTCAGCAGGACATCATGGGGAACCTCTTTTCTCCTCAGCATGGACCACTGCTGCCTGGCTGCTCCTGCCATGGATGAAACCTTCTGCCTCGGTGTTGGTGGACCTGCTGTCAGCACCACCAAGCTGGACTAGACCTGAGTCTTTGCTGAACTAGCTGGAAATGAGAGTGGTGCCGCTAGCCAGACCCCAAGACTGGCCCCAGAGCCAGACCCCAAGACTGGCCCCAGAGCCAGACCCCAATACTGGCCCCAGAGCCAGACCCCAGGACTGAACTCAGCTTCAAGCACTGGTGGACAGAAAGCTGAAGTTTAACATGAGGACCTCTGAGTAGGAACAAACTCAAATGGGGGACTCTGATGCTTTTGGTGGGCAGAGGATTAGAAAGAGGGACAGGACAGGCCGGGTTGGGAAGAGTCACCCGCTGCTGTCTCCTAAACAATGCTCTTATTGTGAAGGTGAAGTGAGACAGCCGAATGTGACAACGAAGCTTCTATCAGACCAGACGTGCGTGGACACAGCGTGCACTGTTCTACAGGCCGGGGGACAGAAACCTGAACTCCAAACCCAGTATCATCGTTGAGTTTTCCTTCCTGGATCCCAGCACCTCTGACACACGAGAGCAGCTCGAGGAACCTACACCAGAATCCACTACAAGTTCCACCACAAAGTTCCACCACAAAGTTCCACCACAAAGTTCCACCACAAAGTTACACCACAAAGTTACACCACAAAGTTACACCACAAAGTTACACTACAAAGTTCCACCACAAAGTTACACCACAAAGTTACACCACAAAGATACACCACAAAGTTACACTACAAAGTTACACCACAAAGTTACACTCCAAAAACCAACAGATACAACAGGTGAACTCCTCCAAGCTGAGAAGAACAAACTACCACTTTGTTATTTTTGTCCAACGAGACGTGTTTCTGGGCCTCTTTGACTCGCTCTTGATCTTCCAATAGTGTCCAAGTTCACCCTCCACAAGTACAAAAGTTAGTTAGCTAGTTAATGTGTGATGATGTTGCTAGTTAATGAGTGATGATGTTGCTAGTTAATGAGTGATGATGTTGCTAGTTAATGTATGATGATGTTGCTAGTTAATGAGTGATGATGTTGCTAGTTAATGAGTGATGATGTTGCTAGTTAATGAGTGATGATGTTGCTAGTTAATGTGTGATGATGTTGCTAGTGAATGTATGATGTTGCTAGTTAATGAGTGATGGTGTTGCTAGTTAATGTATGATGATGTTGCTAGTTAATGTATGATGATGTTGCTAGTTAATGAGTGATGATGTTGCTAGTTAATGAGTGATGCTGTTGCTAGTTAATGAGTGATGGTGTTGCTAGTTAATGAGTGATGATGTTGCTAGTTAATGTGTGATGATGTTGCTAGTTAATGTATGATGTTGCTAGTTAATGTATGATGATGTTGCTAGTTAATGAGTGATGATGTTGCTAGTTAATGTATGATGATGTTGCTAGTTAATGAGTGATGATGTTGCTAGTTAATGAGTGATGCTGTTGCTAGTTAATGAGTGATGATGTTGCTAGTTAATGAGTGATGGTGTTGCTAGTTAATGAGTGATGATGTTGCTAGTTAATGAGTGATGATGTTGCTAGTTAATGTATGATGTTGCTAGTTAATGTATGATGATGTTGCTAGTTAATGAGTGATGGTGTTGCTAGTTAATGGTTGAAGTTTCAAACCACTTTATTGGGTGTCACATAGTGACGGGTACCCGGTATTGGTACCAGTACTCAGGAGTGAGCACTGGTACCAAACATTCCTAATTTATAGTCATCATAAAATCATTACATTTCATAAGTCACTTGGCAGTGATGAATATACTAATGAGTTTATTTTTCTTCATTCCACTGGGACCTAGTTCCACCTGGGTAAACCAGTTGTGGACACTGGAACATGGCCTCTCACCTGGAGGTCACCTGATGTTCATCTAATGGACCAATTAGTCTTTTAAAGATGGATAAACTTTTATCTTCAATATCGGCCGCTAGGTTAGCAGGAACGATAGCTCCACTCCTTCATCTAGATCAAAGACAGCTTGTTGATGAGGGAGTAACACTGAACCCTAGTTAACGAGCACGTGGCCACAGACACCTCAGAGGCTGAGACGGCCGCTGCTGAGGTCTGAAGGCTCATGGATCTGACACCTTCAACCACTTCAGCTTTCAACCATCTTTAAAGAAACACCTGTGTCTAGAAACGCCTGTGTCTAGAAACACCTGTGTCTAGAAACACCTGTGTCTAGAAACACCCGTGTCTAGAAACACCTGTGTCTAGAAACACCTGTGTCTAGGAACCCTGGTGTCTAGAAATACCTGTGTCTAGAAACACCTGTGTCTAGAAACCCTGGTGTCTAGAAACCCTGGTGTCTAGAAACACCTGTGTCTAGAAACACCTGTGTCTAGAAACCCTGGTGTCTAGAAACCCTGGTGTCTAGAAACACCTGGGTCTAGAAACACCTGTGTCTAGGAACCCTGGTGTCTAGAAACACCTGTGTCTAGAAACCCTGGTGTCTAGAAACCCTGGTGTCTAGAAACCCTGGTGTCTAGAAACCCTGGTGTCTAGAAACACCTGGGTCTAGAAACACCTGTGTCTAGGAACCCTGGTGTCTAGAAACCCTGGTGTCTAGAAACACCTGTATCTAGAAACACCTGTGTCTAGAAACACCTGTATCTAGAAACACCTGTGTCTAGAAACCCCTGTGTCTAGAAACACCTGTGTCTAGAAACACCCGTGCCTAGGAACACCCGTGTCTAGAAACACCTGTGTCTAGAAACACCTGTATCTAGAAACACCCGTGTCTAGAAACACCTGTGTCTAGGAACCCTGTTGTCTAGAAACACCTGTGTCTAGGGACCCTGGTGTCTAGAAACCCCTGTGTCTAGAAACACCTGTGTCTAGAAACACCCGTGCCTAGGAACACCTGTGTCTAGATACACCTGTGTCTAGAAACACCTGTGTCTAGAAACACCTGTGTCTAGAAACACCTGTATCTAGAAACACCTGTGTCTAGAAACCCTGGTGTCTAGAAACACCCGTGCCTAGAAACACCTGTGTCTAGAAACCCTGGTGTCTAGAAACGCCTGTGTCTAGGGACCCTGGTGCCTAGGGACCCTGGTGCCTAGACACACCTGTGTCTAGGAACCCCAGCCAGGGCTGCGCTGACCCTCTGAAGGTGTGGTGGAGGCCACACCACTGAGCCCACAGACAGACACAGACACAGACACAGACACAGACACAGACACAGACACAGACACACAGCACGGACCTGCTGCCTGGTCAACAGCTTTGCATCTTGTCCTCAGAAACGGCCAAAGGACACGAAATGATGACTCATAGCCAGCGAGCTAGCATTAGCATGTAGCTTCGTCCAGTGCTATCAAAGCCACCACCAGCACCACCTGTTTGATGGAGCCAGACTTTCTCCAGGAGCCTCCTGTCAGCTGAGGTGGGACCAGCTCGGGGGCTGCTGCTGGCTGGGGGGCTACAGAACCCCCCCCCCCACGGCTGCACCGGCTCCCTGCTAATGTCAGTTCACATCCATGAACCGAGGACATTTGGACAGCTGGTTCATGCTTTCCTTATTGTTGTGTTGTTGTTGTTGTTATTGACTCGGCTGTATTACCAGACCAGACCAGTCAGACCAGACCAGTCAGACCAGACCAGGAGCGCTCGGCTCCCTACGGGCTTTTCTAACCACCACATCTGGCGCTCCTGGACCCCCCGGGCCGCCCCTCCGCTCGGACTCACCGGGCCTCTCCTCTTCAGGGAGATGTTCTTCCACAGCAGGAGGTGCAGCTGGTGCAGGAACCCCATCTTGGCTCGGATCCTGCCTCGGTCCTCCCGACACTCATCACATTAGCATCCCGGCTGCGGCCTCTGGCGGGGACGGTCCGGTCCGACCGGTCCCGGTCCGGGCATGAGTCGGGCTGACAGATCTCAACAGAACCGACGCTGGGCTCCTCTGCTGCTGCTGCTGCTGCTGCTGCTGGCGGCGGCTCCTCTCGTCACCCGGACTCTTCCTCCTGCTCCTCCTCTTCCTCCTGCTCCTCCTCTTCCTCCGCTCCACTTTAACTGCGCCGAGCAGGAAACGTGTTGGGCCTCGCCGCTGCCAGCAGGGGGCGCCAGAGCGCCGCATCACAAACGCCCGGGATCTTCTTCTAGTTCTGCCCGAGACCTTTGATATTGTAGCATTTTATTCAGCTTCTGTCGTGACCTCTTTGTATTATTTTACCTTTTTTTTTAAAGCGTGTTATTGTGGACGGACCGCCGGAAGGCAGGGTTCTGTGCGTGGTGACGTCACAGGCGGACGCGGCTCCCCAGGAGAGCGGCGATAATCAGGCAGCCAGGCGTCGGTGCGCATCCATGTTGTTGCAGGTCGCCAGTAGGACTGAGGATCTGGACTGAGGATCTGGATTGAGGTTCGGGATTAGTCCTTGTTTCGATCTGCGCTGCGTCACCGGACCCTCTGTTCTCCGAGCATCAGGGATGGAGGAATGAGCAGCACCGACGCTCCTTGGTCGCCGCCTGCTCCTCATCCTCCTCCGGCGTCTCCTCTGTCGGCCTCCGCGTCCCCCGTCCCCCGTCGCTCGTCGGTGCCGTGGTCGGGATGCGGGCCCCGCTCGGCCGCGCTGCGGTGCTTGCGGCCCTGTTGACGCTGAGCACCTGTCTGACAGGTAAGGAGGTGCCTCGCGAGCCGTGACTGGCGGGGCTTAGGGTTAGGGCCAACCGGCTCCGTCCACACTGGAGCACGAGGCCAGCTCACCAGACTGGTTGGACTCACTCATCTGTTGTCAGAACCAGAACCAGCTGTTGTCAGAACCGGTCCCAGCAGGTCCTCCGGTCTAACCAACGGGGCCAGTTTCCAGCACCTGGACGTGATTTTAGTGTCCTGTTGTGTTTCAGAGCTTTAAACTAGAATCCAAAGCTAAAACCAGTGCGTGACTTTGACTTTAGCTGTGGTTGATTGCGCCTCTCCTTCGGGCCCGTTACTGGTCCCACCACCGACCCACACTGGGGCACCAGTGACCCGCTGGTTTATCTGGGAGACCCACTGGAACGGGGAGAGTTCCCAGTGTCGAGCTGCTTGTTGTCTCACACACACTCCAGCTGTCAGAGCTGAAGAGCCGTGTGACGCTGATGCCTGCTCACACACACACACACACACACACACACTCACACACACACACACTCACACACACACACTCACACACCCTTTAGGCTAATAATAGGTGGGTCTGTCTCCACCAAAACATCCCTGTTGCAGCCCCGCTGCCATGGAAACCACAGGAACGGGGACGGTTGTGTCCGATGGTGTGTGTCAGGTGATGGTGCAGGTGTGTGACTGCAGCAGCACCCTGGTGTGAGGGTGGTGCTGCAGCATCAGTCTGGTGAGGACAAAGATGAGGTTGTTGCTCTGGTTGGAGGGGATGCGGAGCAGAGGTTGCTAGGAAACTGACTTGAGGAGAACATGTGGTGGCTGGATGCTGTGAGAGGTGTCGTCGTTTTCTCATGGATGAGGCTCAGGATCGCTTGCTTCTGCAGCTCACACCGTTAGCTTAGCTTAGCTTAGCTTAGCTTAGCTTGTGTGGCTTCATCAGCGCTGAGTGTTGGTGACTAGCAGCCTGACATTTGTTGTTTTCTGGTTAAACAAGTATCGTCAACAGTAGCATGATCAACAGGTGTGTGTGTGTGTGTGAGAGAGAGAGAGAGAGAGAGAGAGAGAGAGAGAGAGAGAGAGAGAGAGAGAGAGAGAGAGAGAGAGAGAGAGAGAGAGAGAGAGAGAGAGAGAGAGAGAGAGAGAGAGAGAGAGAGAGAGAGAGAGAGAGAGAGAGAGAGAGAGAGAGAGAGAGAGAGAGAGAGAGAGAGAGAGAGAGAGAGAGAGAGAGAGAGAGAGAGAGAGAGAGAGAGAGAGAGAGACCACTAGCGTGGCTTATTTAGCTCACAACCCTGCCATCCTTGACTTGTGTATCTGTGTGATGACTCACCCTCAGTGATGTCATACCTCTGTGGTTGCAATAGCAGTCGCCATAGCAACCGCTGTCCAGGATCCAGCCAGAGAGAAGGGAGGTGTGAAACAGGGTGGAGAGCTGCAGCTAATCGTGATCCCCATGAAGGTGGGGGTGATGAAGGTGGGGTGATGAAGGTGGGTGTGATGAAGGTGGGTGATGAAGGTGGGGGTGATGAAGGTGGGTGATGAAGGTGGGGGTGATGAAGGTGGGTGTGATGAAGGTGGGGGTGATGAAGGTGGGGGTGATGAAGGTGGGTGATGAAGGTGGGGGTGATGAAGGTGGGGGTGATGAAGGTGGGGTGATGAAGGTGGGGTGTGGGGTGGATGGATGATGTAGGGATGATGGATGGATGATGGATGGATGGATGGATGGATGATGGATGATGGAGGGATGATGGAGGGATGATGGATGGATGGATGATGGAGGGATGATGGAGGGATGATGGAGGGATGATGGATGGATGGATGATGGATGGATGGATGATGGAGGGATGATGGATGGATGGATGATGGAGGGATGATGGATGGATGATGATGGATGGATGATGATGGATGGATGATGGAGGGATGGATGGAGGGGTAAATAGTGTGACGCGGTCCCAGCATTGTCCCCTGGTCCCAGCATTGTCCCCTGGTCCCAGCATTGTCCCCTGGTCCCAGCATTGTCCCCTGTGTCCAGGGTCCCCAGGGTGTCCCCGCAGCCTGGACTGTGCCCGGGCAGGACGCCACTTCTGCCAGCCTGGCAGCTCTCAGTGTGGCCCCTGCCTGTACCCGCTGGTGGAGACCAGCAGGGGGCGCTGTGTGGTCAGGAGGAGGCCGACGCCTCGGCCCGCTCACCCCAGTCACGGTGAGTCTGTTCAGAGCTGCTTCACACACACATGCACACACACACACACACGGACACACACAAACACGGACACATACACAGACACACACAAACACGGACACATACACAGACACACACAAACACGGACACATACACAGACACACACAAACACGGACACATACACAGACACACATGCACACACACACACACACGGACACACACAAACACGGACACATACACAGACACACATGCACACACACACAGACACAGACACACACAAACACGGACACATACACAGACACACAGCTACAGACACACACACACATAGATACACACACACACATAAACACAGACACACATAAACACAGACACAAACACACAGATAGATACACACAGACACACAAACACAGACACACGCACACACAAACACGGACACGTACACAAACACACATACATAGAAATACAGACACACAGATACAGACAAACACACACACACTCAGATATACACACACAAACTCACACATACATGCAGACACACACAGATACAGATACAGACAGACAGATACACAGATACACACACACACAAATACACGTTGATACACTCTCACACACACACACACACATACAGACGCTGCTGCCTGCTGTTGCCGTTCCCGCCACATGGGGGCGATGTGATCATGTGACCAACATGTTTGTATCAGGGAGACGTGACACATGTTGAGGGTGCAAGAGCAGATGTTGAAGGTCAAGGAAGCACCAGGACCCGGGACCCCCAGACTGGCGTCAGACCCCCCCAGAACCTGAGGCCTGGGCCTGGGCCTGGAGATGGACCACATGCTGTATGTTCTGATAAAGATGGCTTTTCTTCTAGGTACGGTCAGCAGGTTCCCTGAACTGGATGAGGAGATCGACCTGCTGTCTGCTGTCATCAGTGAGCAGAGAACCTTCTCCAAAGTGCCAGGTACTGCTTTGGTACTCTTTGGTACTGCTTTGGTACTGTTTGGTACTGCTTTGGTACTGCTTTGGTACTGTTTGGTACTGTTTGGTACTGTTTTGGTACTGTTTTGGTACTGTTTGGTACTGCTTTGGTACTGCTTTGGTACTGTTTAGTACTGTTTGGTACTGTTTAGTACTGTTTGGTACTGTTTTGGTACTGTTTTGGTACTGCTTTGGTACTGTTTGGTACTGCTTTGGTACTGCTTGGTACTGTTTGGTACTGCTTTGGTACTGTTTGGTACTGTTTGGTACTGCTTTGGTACTGTTTGGTACTGCTTTGGTACTGTTTGGTACTGCTTTGGTACTGTTTGGTACTGTTTGGTACTGTTTGGTACTGCTTTGGTACTGCTTTGGTACTCTTTGGTACTGCTTTGGTACTGTTTGGTACTGCTTTGGTACTGCTTTGGTACTGTTTGGTACTGCTTTGGTACTGCTTTGGTACTGTTTGATACTGTTTGGTACTGTTTGGTACTGCTTTGGTACTGTTTGGTACTGCTTTGGTACTGCTTTGGTACTGTTTGGTACTGTTTGATACTGTTTGGTACTGTTTGGTACTGCTTTGGTACTGCTTTGGTACTGTTTGGTACTGTTTGGTACTGTTTGGTACTGCTTTGGTACTGTTTTGGTACTGCTTTGGTAGTGTTTGGTACTGTTTGGTACTGTTTGGTACTGTTTGGTACTGCTTTGGTACTGTTTGGTACTGCTTTGGTACTGCTTTGGTACTGCTTTGGTACTGCTTGGTACTGTTTGGTACTGTTTGGTACTGTTTGGTACTGCTTTGGTACTGCTTTGGTACTGCTTGGTACTGTTTGGTACTGTTTGGTACTGCTTTGGTACTGTTTGGTACTGTTTGGTACTGTTTGGTACTGCTTTGGTACTGTTTGGTACTGCTTTGGTACTGTTTTGGTACTGCTTTGGTAGTGTTTGGTACTGTTTGGTACTGTTTGGTACTGTTTGGTACTGCTTTGGTACTGTTTGGTACTGCTTTGGTACTGCTTTGGTACTGTTTGGTACTGTTTGGTACTGCTTTGGTACTGTTTGGTACTGTTTGGTACTGTTTGGTACTGCTTTGGTACTGTTTTGGTACTGCTTTGGTACTGTTTTGGTACTGCTTTGGTACTGTTTGGTACTGTTTGGTACTGTTTGGTACTGCTTTGGTACTGTTTGGTACTGCTTTGGTACTGTTTGGTACTGTTTGGTACTGCTTTGGTACTGTTTGGTACTGCTTTGGTACTGTTTGGTACTGCTTTGGTACTGTTTTGGTACTGCTTTGGTAGTGTTTGGTACTGTTTGGTACTGTTTAGTACTGCTTTGGTACTGTTTGGTACTGCTTTGGTACTGCTTTGGTACTGTTTGGTACTGCTTTGGTAGTGTTTGGTACTGTTTGGTACTGTTTGGTACTGCTTTGGTACTGTTTGGTACTGTTTGGTACTGCTTTGGTACTGTTTGGTACTGCTTTGGTACTGTTTGGTACTGTTTGGTACTGTTTGGTACTGGGAAGGCTTCTGCTTTCATGCCAGCTGTCATTTATTACACAATGTGTCTTGTGGGTTCCCATCTGCAGCGGTCCCACAGGATCCCTCCAGACCAGAATCCAGCCCTGCGGCCCCCACGGAGCGGCCTCGGAGCCACAGCGTCCCCGTTCCCAGCGTGAATCCAGCCGGAACGACGAACAACACCACCCCCGATCTGCTCAGTGCTCCTGTCATCCTGCCCTACCCCCCCAACAACAACGTCTTTATCAGTGAGTTCTTCCTGTCGCTCAGTCCCTTTATGAAGGACCCACTGTGGGTAACTAACCCTAACTAACCCTAACTAACCCATGATCGGGCCTGAGCTGAGTCCCTCCTGATTTAAGGTCTCCTTCAGATCAGAGGAGACCTTCTGGCTCATGGTTCTGAGTAAAATGTTGCTTTTGTGACTGCTGGATTCTGAGATCTTGGGAGCGACCACAGATTTATTCCGGCTGTGGTGAAAGAGGCTTTAGAGCTGAGCCGACCGTCTCCACGCCCATGCTGCTCCGTCTTCCCCCCTCACTCTGACCATGTCTCCCGATGGCAGAGCTGAGCAGCACTCTCTGCCTCTAACTGTCTGCCTGCTCTTCTTCTCAGTCATGAGCAGCGTCTTCATCATCGCCGGGTCCGTGGCTCTGGTGGTGGCAGGAGCCTGCTGGGTCCGGTAAGCTCCGACTTTCCTCCCTGGAGGCTTCACTCCTCCAGTCTGTTGCTAACTTTCTGAGCCTGATACGGACTAACTATGTCTGCAGCCTTCAGAGAGGGGTGCATCTCACCCAGAAGATGGATTACCCTGTCTACGGACTGATGGGGGCCCCCACGTTCGACAGCTTGGTGAGTAAAACATCCTGAATTCTGAACTCTAATCCTCCCCACCTCCTTTAGCTCTGCTAGCTACCAGCCCCTAAATACACCAGCTCATAAATGTCAAAGAACCAAATCAAAGGGGGACAGGTTGTGCATCCAATGGGGGGGGGGGGTAGTGCTAGTGGTGCTAGCATGATCATGTGGACTCGGTAACAGAACTGCTGGGGTCAGATCTGGGCTGCACCCAGCCTCTGGAATAGACCACACCCCCTGATATAGGCCACACCCTCTGAGATAGACCACACCCCACTGTGACAGGCCCTGCCCCTGGGATAGGTCATACCCCACCGTAGCAGGCCCCACCCCCTGTGGTAGGCCACACCCCACCATGACAGCCACTACCCTCTGAAATAGGCCACACCCACCGTGACAGGACCCACCCCCGGAGTAGGTCACACCCCCTGGGATAGGCCACGCCCATTGAGGTCAGCCCCTACCCCCTGGAATAGGCCACGCCCCGCTGTGAGAGCTGACGATTGATCTGAGGGATTGAAACGTTAATAGTTTCACAAAATTAACGTGCAGTTAAACTGACTAATTTAATGTTTCTGGAATATTGAACAGATGCTACAAATGAAATAAAGAGAAATTCACTTCTAGCTAGCTGGTTTGTTGTGAACAATTAACGTAGTTATTGATTAACCTCCTTAGTTCCAGTGTCAACGACTAATAAACAACAGACTGTAAACATCTACCTTTAACTAAAGATCATCCCCCAGCCTCTCTGGAATAGACCACACCCCCTCTGTGATGGGCCCCACCCACCAGTAGCTGGAGCCCTCTTGGTGTCCCTCCCCACTTTAACCAGAGCAATGCTAAGCTAACTACAGTCCAACCTCAGTCACACTAGCAGGAACAGGTTCTGTTGTTAGCTGTCCTCTGACCGAGCACGGCTGGTTTGGTGGAATGAGCACATGAATGGGGAAGATCATGTCATGTTCCTTCTACCTCCAGCCAGGGGACAAGAGGTTGGCCCACAGCGCCCAGATGTTCCACTACCAGCACCAGAAGCAGCAGATGCTCTCCATGGAGAAGTAGGTGCCCCCAGCCTGTGTGCACCTCCCTAACCCTAACCCTCCCTAACCCTAACCCCCCTAACCCTCACCGTAACCCTAACCCTAACCCCAAACCCCTAACCCTCCCTAACCCTAACCCTAACCCTAACCCTAACCCTCCCCCACCCTAACCCTAACCCCAAACCCCTAACCCTCCCTAACCCTAACCCTAACCTCCTCTCACCGTAACCCTCACCCTAACCCACCCTAACCCCCCTAACCTGTAACCTTCACCCTAACCCCTAACCCTCCCTAACCCTAACCCCTAACCCTAACCCTCCCCCACCCTAACCCCTAACCCTCACCCTAACCCCCCTCACCCTAACCCCCCTCACCCTAACCCTCTAACCCTAATGTCTAACCCTAACCCCCCTCCCCCTAACCCTCTCTAACCCTAACCTCCTCTCACCGTAACCCTCACCCTAACCCACCCTAACCCTAACCCCCCTAACCCTCACCCTAACCCCTCCAACCCACCCTAACCCTAACCCCTAACCCACCCACCGTAACCCTCACCGTAACCCTCACCCTAACCCCTGCCCCTCCCTAACCCTAACCCCTAACCCTCCCTAACCCTCACCCTACCCCCCTCACCCTCTAACCCTCTAACCCTCTAACCCTAACCCTCTAACCCTCTAACCCTAACCCCTAACCCTCTAACCCTAACCCCTAACCCTCTAACCCTAACCCTCTAACCCTAACCCTCTAACCCTCTAACCCTCTAACCCTAACCCTAACCCTCTAACCCTAACCCTCTAACCCTAACCCTCTAACCCTCTAACCCTAACCCTAACCCTCTAACCCTAGCCCTCTAACCCTCTAACCCTAACCCTCTAACCCTAACCCTCTAACCCTCTAACCCTAACCCTAACCCTCTAACCCTAGCCCTCTAACCCTCTAACCCTAACCCTCTAACCCTAACCCTCTAACCCTCT
This sequence comes from Takifugu ocellatus, assembly GCA_027382335.1. Classification (NCBI taxonomy): domain Eukaryota; kingdom Metazoa; phylum Chordata; class Actinopteri; order Tetraodontiformes; family Tetraodontidae; genus Takifugu; species Takifugu ocellatus. The sequence goes on from JAPVLW010000057.1 coordinate 4,499,197, forward strand.
AACCCTAACCCCTAACCCTCTAACCCTAACCCCTAACCCTCTAACCCTAACCCTCTAACCCTAACCCTCTAACCCTCTAACCCTAACCCTAACCCCCCTCACCCTAATCCTAACCCTAACCCTCTAACCCTAACCCTCCAGCCCTCTAACCCTCTAACCCTAACCCCCCTCACCCTAATCCTAACCCTAACCCTCTAACCCTAACCCTCTAACCCTAACCCTAACCCTCTAACCCTAACCCTGACCCTCTAACCCTAACCCTCACCCTCTAACCCTAACCCTCTAACCCTCTAACCCTAACCCTAACCCTCTAACCCTCTAACCCTAACCCTAACCCTCTAACCCTAACCCTCTAACCCTCTAACCCTCTAACCCTAACCCTAACCCTCTAACCCTAGCCCTCTAACCCTAACCCTCTAACCCTAACCCTCTAACCCTCTAACCCTCTAACCCTAGCCCTCTAACCCTCTAACCCTCTAACCCTCTAACCCTAACCCTCTAACCCTAGCCCTCTAACCCTCTAACCCTAACCCTCTAACCCTAACCCTAACCCTCTAACCCTAACCCTCTAACCCTAACCCTCTAACCCTAACCCTCTAACCCTCTAACCCTAACCCTCTAACCCTGACCCTCTAACCCTAACCCCCTAACCCTCTAACCCTAACCCTCTAACCCTAACCCTCTAACCCTCTAACCCTAACCCTCTAATCCTAACCCTCTAACCCTCTAACCCTAACCCTCTAACCCTAACCCTCTAACCCTAACCCTCTAACCCTCTAACCCTAACCCTCTAATCCTAACCCTCTAACCCTAACCCTCTAACCCTCTAACCCTAACCCTCTAACCCTAACCCTCTAACCCTCTAACCCTAACCCTCTAATCCTAACCCTCTAACCCTAACCCTCTAACCCTCTAACCCTAACCCTCTAACCCTAACCCTCTAACCCTGACCCTCTAACCCTAACCCTAACCCTCTAACCCTCTAACCCTAACCCTCTAACCCTCTAACCCTAACCCTAGCCCTCTAACCCTCTAACCCTAACCCTCTAACCCTCTAACCCTGACCCTCTAACCCTGACCCTCTAACCCTAACCCTGACCCTCTCTGAAGCTCTCTGACTTCATGGCTGTGACCTTCTGCAGACACAGAGATGAGCCCAAGGTTCCTGACTCTGGAGCCTCAACGGATGAGGAGAACGAAGATGGAGATTTCACCGTGTACGAGTGTCCAGGACTGGCGCCCGTGAGTCCCAGTGAATCTGTCCCTCAGGCAACATTTGATCTTTCATGTTTCCCTCCCCAGCTCAGTGCTAACACCAACATCTGTGTGTCCTCAGACTGGGGAGATGGAGGTGAAGAACCCCCTCTTTGATGATTCCACACTGTACTTTCAGCGGTTCCATAAGTAGACCAGGACGGGAGGAGCTTCCGTGTGCAGCACTTCCGTGTTTGATCCGACCTGTTGGCTGGACAGAGCAGCAGCAGGAAGCTGAGTCAGGACCGACTGGGACCAGCCCCCCCACTCTGACTGGTTCCTGTTAGTGCAGATATTTAGTGAGGAACCAGCAGAGCTTTCACAGATCCAGCTTCCTCTTTCTGGGTTTGGCTTTTATGTTGTTGTTATGTTTTTTTAAAGAAATGTGGTTTTAATGGTTCCTGAACCTACCTGCGTGCAGCACCTGAACCTGCCTGGGTGCAGCACCTGAACCTGCCTGCGTGCAGCACCTGAACCCTCCTGCTGTCGCCTCCATGTTCTCCCCGCTGATCCTCTATGCATGAGTTGATATTAAACCCAGCATCCATGTGCATTTAGAGCTGCTGTAGAAAGAACTTCAAAGGCTTTGATGTGGGTCTCTGGAACGGGGCAAGCCCGCGCTGATGTATGTGACCCGTATACGGAACCAGTCCGGTTCAGAACCCAGAACAGGACCACTCTGGACCGGGATTGGTGTTGTTTGACCTTGGCGTGACCTTTGACCTTGGGAATGTTTGCTGCTGGGCTCATGCATGGCTGCTGCTGGGTCCTTGGGGCAGGAACCTTGGAGGTTCCTGTGGCCTCGCTGTCGTCTCTCAGGAAGGTCGCTCTCTGCGACTCGTCCCGCTGTCAGCAGGTGGCGCTGTGCTCTCCCTGCGCCCACACACACCCCCACACACACACACACACACACGCTGTGTAAATACGTCTGCAGCAGACTCCAGGAAGTGTTGACACCACAGATCTTTGAACAGTTGTGACGGCTTGTTTTCCTTTGAATTTCCTGAGCTTAGCGGACACATGGGCTGAATCGTCTGGTCCGTTTCTCCTCCAGCGGTGCGTCTTCAGCCTGCCGATGGTGCAGGAACTCTGGAGCCCCGGGGCCACTGAGCTTTGATACGGACACTTTATGAGCTGAGGTCTGGACAGTAGTGAGGAGCCCGTTAGCACCATCGTTAGCATGCACGTGGACAACCACAGCTCAAGTCACACAAATAAACCTTTCTATCATCTGGAAGCATCCTTCTCATTCTTGGCCTCCTGACCTTCATCACACTCCTCTGGACCTCCAACCTGCTCCTCCAGGGCCGTGGGCCTCCCAGCGGGTGCTGATCCTGTATCTGGAACCAGCAACGGTCGCACAGACGCTCATATCAGCCAGGCCAGCGTTTCCTGGTAGCAACAGCCGCCACAGCCTCCTCACCATGGGGGACGTTAGCAGCTGCTGTCTGGGCTCTGACCATGAGGCCAAACACAGGCGAAACTCGGGCGAAACACAGGCAAAACACGGGTGAAACACAGGTGAAAGACGGGCGAAACACGGGTGAAACACAGGCGAAAGACAGGGGAAACACGGGAAAAACACAGGCGAAACTCGGGCGAAACACAGGCAAAACACGGGTGAAACACAGGCGAAACACAGGCGAAACACGGGTGAAACTCGGGCGAAACACAGGGGAAACACAGGCGAAACTCGGGCGAAACACGGGCGAAACACAGGGGAAACTCGGGCGAAACACGGGCCAAACACAGGGGAAACTCGGGCGAAACACGGGCCAAACACAGGCAAAACACGGGCGAAACACAGGGGAAACAGGCGAAACACAGTGGAAACACAGGGGAAACGGGAAACACGGGCGAAACACGGGTGAAACACAGGCGAAACACGGGAAACACGGGCAAAACACAGGCAAAACACGGGCGAAACACAGGGGAAACAGGCGAAACACAGTGGAAACACAGGGGAAACGGGAAACACAGGCGAAACTCGGGCGAAACACAGGCAAAACACGGGTGAAACACAGGTGAAAGACGGGCGAAACACGGGTGAAACACAGGCGAAAGACAGGGGAAACACGGGCAAAACACAGGCGAAACTCGGGCGAAACACGGGCGAAACACAGGGGAAACTCGGGCCAAACACAGGCGAAACACGGGCGAAACACGGGTGAAACACAGGCAAAAGACAGGGGAAACACAGGCGAAACACAGGGGAAACAGGCGAAACACGGGAAAGACAGGCGAAACACGGGTGAAACTCGGGCGAAACACAGGGGAAACACAGGCGAAACACAGGCAAAACTCGGGCAAAACATGGGCGAAACTCGGGCGAAACACAGGCGAAAGACAGGGGAAACACGGGCAAAACACAGGCGAAACTCGGGCGAAACACAGGTGAAACACAGTGGAAACACGGGCGAAACTCGGGCGAAACACAGGCGAAACACGGGCGAAACACAGGGGAAACACGGGCGAAACTCGGGCGAAACACAGGGGAAACACGGGCAAAACACAGGGGAAACACAGGCGAAACACGGGCGAAACACGGGCGAAACTCGGGCAAAACACGGGCGAAACTCGGGAAACACGGGCAAAACACAGGCGAAACATGGGCGAAACTCGGGCGAAACACGGGCGAAACTCGGGCGAAACACGGGCGAAACTCGGGCGAAACACAGGGGAAACACAAGTGAAACACAGGTGAAAGACGTGAAACAGGCGAAACACGGGAAACAAGTGAAACACAGGTGAAAGACAGAGGAAACAGGTGAAACACAGGCGAAACACAGGTGAGACATGGGAAACAGACAAAACACAAGTAAAACACAGACGAAACACAGGGAAAACAAGTGAAACGGGAAACACAGGCGAAACACAAGTGAAACACAGACGAAACAAAAGTAAAACGGAGGAAACACAGACGAAACAGGTGAAACACATTGGAAACAAAAGTGAAACACAGGCAAAACAAGTGAAACACAGACAAAACGCAGATAGAACAGCAGCGCTTTAGGCGTCCAGCTCACAGGTGAAAGACGACATGATGGCTGCACAGGTGCGTCTCAGGCTGCCCACCTTAGAAGGCTCTCATTGATCTGGAAGATGCTGGATGTGGAGCTCCTGAGCCCTTCCTACAGTCAGCAGGTCACCTGCACACTGGCATCACCTGGCGTCTCATGATATTACTACTCACTGTGATAGTAATAGTAATAGTAATAGTAACGACAGTAGTGTATAGTAGTAACAGTAGCAATGAGGATAGTAGTTATAATAGTAGTAATAGTAACAGTAGCAATGAGGATAGTAGTTATAATAGTAGTAATAGTAACAGTAGCAATGAGGATAGTAGTTATAATAGTAGCAGAAGAGGTAGTAATAATAGTAGTAATAGTAACAGTAGCAATGAGGATAGTAGTTATAATAGTAGCAGAAGAGGTAGTAATAATAGTAAGAGTAACTAGCAAGAACAATAGTAGTTATAATAGTAGCAGAAGAGGTAGTAATAATAGTAGTAATAATAACAGTAGCAGGAACAATAGCAGTTATAATCGTAGCAGAAGAGGTAGTAATAATAGTAGTAATAGTAACAGTAGCAATGAGGATAGTAGTTATAATAGTAGCAGAAGAGGTAGTAATAATAGTAGTAATAGTAACAGTAGCAATGAGGATAGTAGTTATAATAGTAGCAGAAGAGGTAGTAATAATAGTAGTAATAATAACAGTAGCAGGAACAATAGCAGTTATAATCGTAGCAGAAGAGGTAGTATTAATACTAATTGTAGTAATAATAGTAACAGTGTAGTAATAATAGTAATAGAGTAACAGTGGAAGTAATAATAGTTGTAGCTACAGTAGTAATAATGATAGTAGTTGTAATAGTAATAACAGTAGTAGTAATAACAGTAGCAACACTGGTAGTCAGTGGGAGGATACACACTGGTAGTAATAACAGTTGTAGCTACAGTAGTAATAATGATAGTAGTTGGAACAGTAATAGCAGTAGCAGTAATAACTCACCCTAACCCCTAACCCACCCTAACCCCCCTCACCCTAACCCCCCTCACCCTAACCCTCTAACCCTAATGTCTAACCCTAACCCCCCTCCCCCTAACCCTCTCTAACCCTAACCTCCTCTCACCGTAACCCTCACCCTAACCCACCCTAACCCCTAACCCTAACCCCTCCAACCCACCCTAACCCTAACCCCTAACCCACCCACCGTAACCCTCACCCTAACCCCTAACCCACCCTAACCCCTAATCCTCCCTAACCCACCCTAACCCCTAATCCTCCCTAACCCTCACCCTAACCCCCCTCACCCTAACTCCTAACCCTAACCCCCTCACCCTCTAACCCTAACCCTAACCCTCTAACCCTCTAACCCTAACCCTCTAACCCTCTAACCCTAACCCTAGCCCTCTAACCCTCTAACCCTAACCCTCTAACCCTCTAACCCTGACCCTCTAACCCTGACCCTCTAACCCTAACCCTGACCCTCTCTGAAGCTCTCTGACTTCATGGCTGTGACCTTCTGCAGACACAGAGATGAGCCCAAGGTTCCTGACTCTGGAGCCTCAACGGATGAGGAGAACGAAGATGGAGATTTCACCGTGTACGAGTGTCCAGGACTGGCGCCCGTGAGTCCCAGTGAATCTGTCCCTCAGGCAACATTTGACCTTTCATGTTGGAGCGTTTCCCTCCCCAGCTCAGTGCTAACACCAACATCTGTGTGTCCTCAGACTGGGGAGATGGAGGTGAAGAACCCCCTCTTTGATGATTCCACACTGTACTTTCAGCGGTTCCATAAGTAGACCAGGACGGGAGGAGCTTCCGTGTGCAGCACTTCCGTGTTTGATCCGACCTGTTGGCTGGACAGAGCAGCAGCAGGAAGCTGAGTCAGGACCGACTGGGACCAGCCCCCCCACTCTGACTGGTTCCTGTTAGTGCAGATATTTAGTGAGGAACCAGCAGAGCTTTCACAGATCCAGCTTCCTCTTTCTGGGTTTGGCTTTTATGTTGTTGTTATGTTTTTTTAAAGAAATGTGGTTTTAATGGTTCCTGAACCTACCTGCGTGCAGCACCTGAACCTGCCTGCGTGCAGCACCTGAACCTGCCTGCGTGCAGCACCTGACCCTGCCTGCGTGCAGCACCTGAACCTGCCTGCGTGCAGCACCTGAACCTGCCTGCGTGCAGCACCTGAACCTGCCTGCGTGCAGCACCTGAACCCTCCTGCTGTCGCCTCCATGTTCTCCCCGCTGATCCTCTATGCATGAGTTGATATTAAACCCAGCGTCCATGTGCATTTAGAGCTGCTGTAGAAAGAACTTCAAAGGCTTTGATGTGGGTCTCTGGAACGGGGCGAGCCCGCGCTGATGTATGTGACCCGTATACGGAACCAGTCTGGTTCAGAACCCAGAACAGGACCACTCTGGACCGGGATTGGTGTTGTTTGACCTTGGCGTGACCTTTGACCTTGGGAATGTTTGCTGCTGGGCTCATGCATGGCTGCTGCTGGGTCCTTGGGGCAGGAACCTTGGAGGTTCCTGTGGCCTCGCTGTCGTCTCTCAGGAAGGTCGCTCTCTGCGACTCGTCCCGCTGTCAGCAGGTGGCGCTGTGCTCTCCCTGCGCCCACACACACCCCCACACACACACACACACACACGCTGTGTAAATACGTCTGCAGCAGACTCCAGGAAGTGTTGACACCACAGATCTTTGAACAGTTGTGACAGCTTGTTTTCCTTTGAATTTCCTGAGCTTAGCGGACACATGGGCTGAATCGTCTGGTCCGTTTCTCCTCCAGCGGTGCGTCTTCAGCCTGCCGATGGTGCAGGAACTCTGGAGCCCCGGGGCCACTGAGCTTTGATACGGACACTTTATGAGCTGAGGTCTGGACAGTAGTGAGGAGCCCGTTAGCACCATCGTTAGCATGCACGTGGACAACCACAGCTCAAGTCACACAAATAAACCTTTCTATCATCTGGAAGCATCCTTCTCATTCTTGGCCTCCTGACCTTCATCACACTCCTCTGGACCTCCAACCTGCTCCTCCAGGGACGTGGGCCTCCCAGCGGGTGCTGATCCTGTATCTGGAACCAGCAACGGTCGCACAGACGCTCATATCAGCCAGGCCAGCGTTTCCTGGTCGCAACAGCCGCCACAGCCTCCTCACCATGGGGGACGTTAGCAGCTGCTGTCTGGGCTCTGACCATGAGGCCAAACACAGGCGAAACTCGGGCGAAACACAGGCAAAACACGGGTGAAACACAGGTGAAAGACGGGCGAAACACGGGTGAAACACAGGCGAAAGACAGGGGAAACACGGGAAAAACACAGGCGAAACTCGGGCGAAACACAGGCAAAACACGGGTGAAACACAGGCGAAACACAGGCGAAACACGGGTGAAACTCGGGCGAAACACAGGGGAAACACAGGCGAAACTCGGGCGAAACACGGGCGAAACACAGGGGAAACTCGGGCGAAACACGGGCCAAACACAGGGGAAACTCGGGCGAAACACGGGCCAAACACAGGCAAAACACGGGCGAAACACAGGGGAAACAGGCGAAACACAGTGGAAACACAGGGGAAACGGGAAACACGGGCGAAACACGGGTGAAACACAGGCGAAACACGGGAAACACGGGCAAAACACAGGCGAAACACAGGGGAAACAGGCGAAACACGGGAAACACGGGCGAAACACAGGGGAAACACGGGCGAAACACGGGCGAAACACAGGGGAAACACGGGCGAAACACAGGGGAAACACAGGGGAAACACGGGCGAAACACAGGGGAAACACGGGTGAAACACAGGTGAAAGACAGGCGAAACACGGGTGAAACTCGGGCGAAACACGGGTGAAACACAGGCGAAAGACAGGGGAAACACGGGCAAAACACAGGCGAAACTCGGGCGAAACACGGGCCAAACACGGGAAACTCGGGCGAAACACGGGCCAAACACAGGCGAAACACGGGGGAAAGACAGGGGAAACATGGGCAAAACACAGTGGAAACACAGGGGAAACACGGGCGAAACACAGGGGAAACACAGGCGAAACACGGGCGAAACACGGGTGAAACACAGGCGAAAGACGGGAAACACGGGCAAAACACAGGCGAAACACGGGCGAAACAGGCGAAACACGGGAAACACGGGCGAAACACGGGAAACACAGGCGAAACACGGGAAACAAGTGAAACACAGGTGAAAGACGGGAAACAGGTGAAACACAGGTGAAACAGGTGAAACACAGGCGAAACACGGGAAACAAGTGAAACACGGGTGAAACACAGGTGAAAGACAGAGGAAACAGGTGAAACACAGGTGAGACATGGGAAACAGACAAAACACAAGTAAAACACAGACGAAACACAGGGAAAACAAGTGAAACACAGGGGAAACACAGGCGAAACACAAGTGAAACACAGGAAACAGACGAAACAGGTGAAACACAGGCAAAACAAGTGAAACACAGACAAAATGCAGATAGAACAGCAGCGCTTTAGGCGTCCAGCTCACAGGTGAAAGACGACATGATGGCTGCACAGGTGCGTCTCAGGCTGCCCACCTTAAAAGGCTCTCATTGATCTGGAAGATGCTGGATGTGGAGCTCCTGAGCCCTTCCTACAGTCAGCAGGTCACCTGCACATTGGCATCACCTGGCGTCTCATGATATTACCACTCACTGTGATAGTAATAGTAATAGTAACGACAGTAGTGTATAGTAGTAACAGTAGCAATGAGGATACTAGTTATAATAGTAGTAATAGTAACAGTAGCAATGAGGATAGTAGTTATAATAGTAGTAATAGTAACAGTAGCAATGAGGATAGTAGTTATAATAGTAGCAGAAGAGGTAGTAATAATAGTAGTAATAGTAACAGTAGCAATGAGGATAGTAGTTATAATAGTAGCAGAAGAGGTAGTAATAATAGTAGTAATAGTAACAGTAGCAATGAGGATAGTAGTTATAATAGTAGCAGAAGAGGTAGTAATAATAGTAGTAATAGTAACAGTAGCAATGAGGATAGTAGTTATAATAGTAGCAGAAGAGGTAGTAATAATAGTAGTAATGGTAACAGTAGCAATGAGGATAGTAGTTATAATAGTAGCAGAAGAGGTAGTAATAATAGTAGTAATAGTAACAGTAGCAATGAGGATAGTAGTTATAATAGTAGCAGAAGAGGTAGTAATAATAGTAGTAATAGTAACAGTAGCAATGAGGATAGTAGTTATAATAGTAGCAGAAGAGGTAGTAATAATAGTAAGAGTAACTAGCAAGAACAATAGCAGTTATAATAGTAGCAGAAGAGGTAGTAATAATAGTAGTAATAGTAACAGTAGCAATGAGAATAGTAGTTATAATAGTAGCAGAAGAGGTAGTAATAATAGTAAGAGTAACTAGCAAGAACAATAGCAGTTATAATAGTAGCAGAAGAGGTAGTAATAATAGTAGTAATAGTAACAGTAGCAATGAGGATAGTAGTTATAATAGTAGCAGAACAGGTAGTAATAATAGTAGTAATAGTAACAGTAGCAATGAGGATAGTAGTTATAATAGTAGCAGAAGAGGTAGTAATAATAGTAGTAATAGCAACAGTAGCAATGAGGAAAGTAGTTATAATAGTAGCAGAAGAGGTAGTAATAATAGTAAGAGTAACTAGCAAGAACAATAGCAGTTATAATAGTAGCAGAAGAGGTAGTAATAATAGTTGTAATAGTAACAGTAGCAATGAGGAAAGTAGTTATAATAGTAGCAGAAGAGGTAGTAATAATAGTAAGAGTAACTAGCAAGAACAATAGCAGTTATAATAGTAGCAGAAGAGGTAGTAATAATAGTAGTAATAGTAACAGTAGCAATGAGGATAGTAATTATAATAGTAGCAGAAGAGGTAGTAATAATAGTAGCAATAGTAACAGTAGCAATGAGGATAGTAGTTATAATAGTAGCAGAAGAGGTAGTAATAATAGTAGTAATAGTAACAGTAGCAATGAGGATAGTAGTTATAATAGTAGCAGAAGAGGTAGTAATAATAGTAGTAATAGTAACAGTAGCAATGAGGATAGTAGTTATAATAGTAGCAGAAGAGGTAGTAATAATAGTAGTAATAGTAACAGTAGCAATGAGGAAAGTAGTTATAATAGTAGCAGAAGAGGTAGTAATAATAGTAGTAATAGTAACAGTAGCAATGAGGAAAGTAGTTATAATAGTAGCAGAAGAGGTAGTAATAATAGTTGTAATAGTAACAGTAGCAATGAGGATAGTAGTTATAATAGTAGCAGAAGAGGTAGTAATAATAGTAAGAGTAACTAGCAAGAACAATAGCAGTTATAATAGTAGCAGAAGAGGTAGTAATAATAGTAGTAATAGTAACAGTAGCAATGAGGATAGTAGTTGTAATAGTAGCAGAAGAGGTAGTAATAATAGTAGTAATAGTAACAGTAGCAATGAGGATAGTAGTTGTAATAGTAGCAGAAGAGGTAGTAATAATAGTAGTAATAGTAACAGTAGCAATGAGGATAGTAGTTATAATAGTAGCAGAAGAGGTAGTAATAATAGTAGTAATAGTAACAGTAGCAATGAGGATAGTAGTTATAATAGTAGCAGAAGAGGTAGTAATAATAGTAGTAATAATAACAGTAGCAGGAACAATAGCAGTTATAATCGCAGCAGAAGAGGTAGTATTAATACTAATTGTAGTAATAATAGTAACAGTGTAGTAATAATAGTAATAGAGTAACAGTGGAAGTAATAATAGTTGTAGCTACAGTAGTAATAATGATAGTAGTTGTAATAGTAATAACAGTAGTAGTAATAACTGTAGTAACACTGGTAGTAATAATAGTTGTAGCTACAGTAGTAATAATGATAGTTGTAACAGTAATAGCAGTAGCAGTAATAACAGTAGCAACACTGGTAGTAATAATAGTTGTAGCTACAGTAGTAATAATGGTAGTAGTTGTAATAGTAATAACAGTAGTAGTAATAACTGTAGTAACACTGGTAGTAATAATAGTTGTAGCTACAGTAGTAATAATGATAGTTGTAACAGTAATAGCAGTAGCAGTAATAACAGTAACAACACTGGTAGTAATAATAGTTGTAGCTACAGTAGTAATAATGATAGTTGTAATAGTAATAACAGTAGCAGTAATAACAGTTAGAACACTGGTAGTAATAACAGTTGTAGCTACAGTAGTAATAATGATAGTAGTTGGAACAGTAATAACAGTAGTAGTAATAACAGTAGCAACACTGGTAGTCAGTGGGAGGAGACACACTGGTAGTAATAATAGTTGTAGCTACAGTAGTAATAATGATAGTAGTTGTAACAGTAATAACAGTAGCAGTAATAACAGTAGCAACACTGGTAGTAATAATAGTTGTAGCTACAGTAGTAATAATGATAGTAGTTGTAACAGTAATAGCAGTAGCAGTAATAACAGTAACAACACTGGTAGTAATAACAGTTGTAGCTACAGTAGTAATAATGGTAGTAGTTGTAATATTAATAACAGTAGTAGTAATAACTGTAGTAACACTGGTAGTAATAACAGTTGTAGCTACAGTAGTAATAATGATAGCAGTTGGAACAGTAATGGTAGATGCAGTGGTAATAATAATGTAGTAGTAATAACTACTAACCCTAACCCTAGCTATCCTAATAATAGTAGTAATACCACTGGTGTCGTTCACCTGTTTGAGAGAGACGGTAACAAAAAGCTTGAGCTTTGTTTCTGTCAAAGTTTTGGTTTATTGAAGTGTAATACATCATCTATTAAGCAAACCCATCACAACCCGCTGGGACCGGCACGCTGGCCTTCTTGCCTCTCCACCAAAGTTCTCAGCCATTGACCCAGGCCTCCAGGTCCCGGTAGGTGTTCCTTGCTGCCAGATGGGGGTACCTGACACAGATCTGACACAGCCGTTCCCTCCAGTCCGTGTAGGCTTGTACCCGGTGACTCTGGTGCCACTGGAAGTACTCGTCGTAGGTCCGTCTGTCTGCAGCCGTGTGGTTCAGGTGGGCAGCGAGCGCTGCGGGGCTGCTGAAATCTTCCACATGGATGAAGGAACCAGGGGGTGCCAGGGCCTCGTAAGTGGCCCTGCTTGGGCCCAGAACTACGGGAACAGCTCCTGCCTGGAACGCGTTCCTCCAGAGTTTCTCGCTGATGTAATCTTTAGCCTGAGAGTTCTCAAAAGATAAGTAAAAATAACACTTTGCAATTGTGGGCAAGAGTTTCCGCTTGGACAAGGGCCTCTTGTTCCAGGTGCCGTACACATTGATGGGAATGTACTGTTTCAGAGTTTGGTACAACTTGGCCCGGGCCTGGTGGGGCCGGTATTTACTGACCACCCAGCTGACTAAACAAGATCGATTGGAAGGGACCTCGATCCCGTGTCTGTCAGCTCCTGACACGGTCTTGCCGTATGGGATGGGTATGTCTGCATCCTGCCGGTAGCTCATGGTCCAGTTGAAGAGGCCATTGAGCCGGGTCAGGTTTGCGTTGTTCACAGGAGGCTCCATGGACAACCAGACCCAGTGTTGGGAGGCTGGACGATCCAGGTGCAGGGGCAGCGAGACCAGACCTCTGCTCAGCTCCTGGTGATGGAAGACCACCACATCAGCGGTGGAGAAGGTGGAGGTGTCATCAGTGAGGAAGCAGCGGCTGATGTTGTACAGCTCCAGACATTTGTCCCCCCCCAGCCTGTAGGAGTGTCCAAAGGGCCAGTGCCACAGCAGGATGCTGATGTTTCTATGGCGACTGTGAGGATGAGACATCTGCAGAAAAAGCTTCTGGTCGATGATGCTGATGTACACCAGGGACACCAGCGAGGAGAGAAGGATCAGGAGGAGGCCTCGGGACCCCCAACTCAGGACTGCAGAAACAAGAACAGGAAATCAGCATTTTATGCATCTACATGTCTCCTTAAATCGGTCTTGGTCTCGGTGATCCCTCACTGCTGTTGGGAGGGTTTTTAATTAGAAGGCTGTCGACCAAAGTAGGCAAGGCGAGGCTCCAGGGACCTGGTGGGTTTCACCTGTCTGCCTGGTTGCTGCCTGCTGCTTCTGAGGCGCCACCTGACTCACCTGCGGCTCATTTGGGCCGACTGGATCTGCAGCTTTACAGAGCGCCTCGTCTCCCCTCTGGCCACCGGATCCCTGTAGACCCTCCGTGGTGACTCTTGGCCTTTTACCCGCCATCAACCTTTGATCAGACCCAACCTTTGATGAGACCCAACCTTTGATCAGACCCAACCTTTGATCAGACCCAACCTTTGATCAGACCCAACCTTTGATCAGACCCAACCTTTGATCAGATCCAACCTTTGATCAGACCCAACCTTTGATCAGATCCAACCTTTGATCAGACCCAACCTTTGATGAGATCCAACCTTTGATGAGATCCAACCTTTGATCAGATCCAACCTTTGATCAGATCCAACCTTTGATCAGATCCAACCTTTGATCAGACCCAACCTTTGATCAGATCCAACCTTTGATCAGACCCAACCTTTGATCAGAGCCAACCTTTGATCAGATCCAACCTTTGATGAGACCCAACCTTTGATCAGATCCAACCTTTGATCAGACCCAACCTTTGATCAGACCCAACCTTTGATCAGATCCAACCTTTGATGAGACCCAACCTTTGATCAGACCCAACCTTTGATCAGATCCAACCTTTGATCAGATCCAACCTTTGATGGTCGCTTTAGTCTCCATGTTGGGGTCTGTTTCTGGCTTCAGCCGGCGCCAAGTTACGTCACACTTTTGTCATTAAAGAGGGTTTTTTTGAAGTTTCACTCAAACACCCTGATAAAATATCTGATTTTGTAGTTTTTTTTTGTAACATGTTTTTCAGTTTGCTTTACTGGGAAATTATTTTGGATGTTTTTAGTTTTATTTAGTTTTCACGGAGTAATGTTCTCTTCTGAGTTTAGAGCGTTTAGAAACATCCACTAAACGGAAGCAAACGTGACCGGATGCTTCACTTATATCAGGTTTTACTTTGATCTGGGGTTGAGACTCTGGGAGATGATGTCACGTAGATGGTTTGACTTGTAGTTGGTTGATCACCTGATCACCCGATCACCCGACCACCTGATCACCCGATCACCTGAGCACCTGCGGACTCCAGAAGGAAGGAGTCACCTGTAGGTCCAAGGGCCTGGTGGGTATCTCGATAATTTGGGGAAAACATTATTCAACAAATGGGGGGAAACGACCCGACGATCTAAATGTTTAAGATTTTAAATAAAGTTTAAAGTTGAAGCAATTCTCATTGTCCTGTTTTCAGGTTCTGTTGATGACTCGACCGTCCAGAACCTGAAAACAGGACAATCATCAGGTGGTGAACAATGCTCATTTTCAGCTGGATTGTTTTTGGTGTGAGAATAATAAAAGAACAAATTCTGAAGCTTAATAACACAGTTACGACACGTGTAATAATACAGTCCAATTCTGAATAGTGTGTAGAGAGTGTCTGTGGTTGGAACTAAAGAGCCTACCGGAGGTCATTTGGACCGCTGCCGTCAGCACCTGGACCCAGTAGCACTGCAGACCGTCGGGCCCCTGCCCAAGTCACATGACGCTTGTAGAACTTTGTCCAACTGGGTTCATCCTCAGCGATGAAGAAGCAGCTCCTCCCTCCCCATGAGAAGCAGAAAAACACCACCTCGTTTCCTGCTCCACGCCCCAGCGGGTTCCTGGGTTAGGGTGGGACCGGTTCTCAGAGTGGCACCCTCCTATCGAGCGGCTCACCCACCAGTTTCAGGAGTGGCACCGCGCCGGGTGGCACATGTGACCCAGATCATCGATACGTGGAAACCACAAGCTGGTGTGAACCACAAGCCTGTTTCTGTTCCTGCCACCTTGCAGAGCTTTCTCACTCCAACGTTTGTTGCGCAATCGCTTGTGAAACCTCAAACGGTTCAGCTGCTGCAACATGAGGTTTGGCTGGTTGCTCTCAAAAGTTGGACCGACAGAGCAGACGGCATCAGAGTGCCCCATCTGGCCCTTCCTTCCGGACCCGCCCCGCCCCGCCGCAGGGCGCTGGTGACAGGCTGGTGAGATGACCAGCAGAGGCGGCGCCAGATGCAGGTTCTTCAGAGGTCTCAAGAGGAACAAAGGTTTCTGTCGTCACTCCAGAATGACCGCACGTGAAGAGAAGCTTAGACCATCTCCTGAAATGATTAAAGGCAACAACTAAACCATCGCCCATCCTTTTCAGACGCTCTGATCTGCCTTCTGACCTGAGCTGTGGAGAACTTCCTTTCTCTGGATCCTCGCTGAGGTGTTTCTACACCCATCTGGGGTCAGCTCCCCTGACTGGAGCTGAGATAAACACTGACGCCAGCCTCCAGACCAGAGATCTGAAGGCTGGCGTCAGTGTTGGGCTGTGGTTTCTATTGTTCCTGTCATGGTTTGAGAGGAGACCCCTGAGAGAAACCTTCATGTTGGGTTATGGGAGATGTTCTGTTCCCCAGCACCTTCCTTGGTTGGTTCCTGGGCTCCTCAGTGACGTGTCCACAAACCTGTCCCGTGGTCGCAGACTCTACAGGTGAATCAGAATCAGAAGCAGAAGCAGAAGCAGGTTTATTGCCATTGTTCATGTAATACACAGTATTACACAAGCTAGGAATGTGTCATGGTGTGACGCTGCAACATTCAACATAAAGAACACAACACTAGAATAAGATAAATAAAATAAAATAAGACATATATAGAGCATTTACTCGGGCAACCATTTCAGGCCTGTCCCTCACGTGCACGCACGTGCACAGTTGGCTGAGCTGCAGGTCATTAGCAGCCTGTACATTATTCTATAGGCTACGTGTCTTGAGCTGATCCCGTTTCGCCCTCTAGCGGCGGACGGATGACATGGACACGGGAACACAGGAAATGAGGTCACGTCCGGTCTCTTCCTGACCCCCATTACGACTGTTATTACATGGTAACAGCCACGCTCGTTACTGATGCTAATAGAAAGGTCATCGCTAACTCATCTTCCAATAAAAGACACTTGACAAAGGGAAAAGGGAAAGAAGGATTTATTAGCAATGACTTCATCACACAGGTAAAATGAATCTAAAAGAATGTTGGTACAACAGTGGCTCCAAAACAATAAATAAAGAGGCGGAGCCAGGCCATAAAAGGAAGTAAAAGGGCAGCGGGACGGGTCGGCAACCATCCGTTTAAACATCACAAACACAGCATCTCTTTATTCAGGGACAAACTCAAGCTAGTGTCCCTCATCAGTGTCCCTCCGTCCCCCTCCTGGGTATGACGTGAGGAGGAGGAGGAGGAGGAGGAGGAGGAGGAGGAGGAGCAGCACGTTTCCGGCCTCCTGATGACCAGCAGGAACCCGTTCAGGAATTCCCAGGAGGAGTTTACCAGCATCATAGCCCTCCGTCCACCAGGGTGCTGGACACTAGGACAGGACGTGTCCACCCTGCTGACAGTGACCAGTGAAGTAACGTGCACCAGTGTGTGTGTGTGTGTGTGTGTGTGCATGTGTGTGTTTACTGGCTGGAAAGCTGTGAAACCAGAGAGTAAAAACTGTTAAAACGGTCCCGTTCCGACAGGAGGACTGGGGAGGAACCTCTGGAGGAACCTCTGGAGGAACCTCTGGAGGATCACTGAGCTCCTGCAGCAGTCCGGTCCCCTCCAGGCTGGGGGGGCTGGGGGGCTGCTGAGCTGGTGGGGGTCCCCTCCTCTCCCGCTTCACCACCATCGTGAGGGGGAGGGGGGAGGGGGGCCGAGGACCTTTCTGCAGCGCCTGTGGGGGGGGGTGGGGGGAACCTCTGCTCCCCCTCCAGGTCTGAGGGGATGTCTTTGTCCTCCAGGACACCTGCAGCTGTCTCCCCCTCCAGAGGTTCTGAATCTTTACGCTGCTCCTCGGGTTGGATCCGTTTCTCCTCCGAGACTGAAGCACTGGACAAATCTGGGGGGTTGGCAGGGTCACAGTGCACCTCCTCCTGCTCCTCCTCCTGCTCCTCCTCCTGCCCCACCTCCTGCTCCTCCTCCTGCTCCACCTCCTGCCCCACCTCCTGCTCCACCTCCTGCTCCACCTCCTCCTCTTGCTCCTCTTCCTGCCCCACCTCCTCCTCTTGCTCCTCTTCCTGCCCCACCTCCTGCTCCTCCTCCTCCTCTTGCCCCTCCTCCTGCCCCACCTCCTGCCCCACCTCCTGCTCCTCCTCCTCTGGGATGTCTCTGATGGACGGCACTTCTGCTCCGGTCTCAGGGGACGGAAGGTCAGAGTCCTCCACCTGGATCATTGACACCACCTGCTTCATTCTCCTCTTCTTCTGGCCCTCTCCACCCTCCTCCTGCTCCTGCTCCTCCTCATTCTCCTCCTCCGGGCCGTCCGTCTTCTCCTGCCCTCCTCCGTACTCACGGGCCCAGTCGATGGACGGGTTGTCTCCCAGGAGGTGCAGGCTGGGGTCGCTGTTGCTGAGGACAATGCTGTCCCTGTACAGGTTGTGTCTCCTCTGGACGGCTGCCTCCTTCACAGCTACACACACACACACACACACACACACACACACACACACACCTTTGAGCATAACTACTGTAGTAGAACTTCTCCCCAGAGGGACGAGCAGATCACCGACCCATCATGATGTCCTTCGTCACAGAATGCAGCACCACCTCCTCAAAGATGTTCTCCACCAGGATGAATGGAGAGAAGTCCTCAAAGATCATCTCCTGGAAGCGGAGTAGCTCCTACACACACACACACACACACACACACACACACACACACACACACACACACAGTTCACCAAGCCGTCAGCTGCAGGTGGCCACTTTGAAACATGAGCTCTTTATGGTCCTCAGAAAGATTATTTTAAATGTTTAATGCAGCAGCAGCAGCAGCAACACAGAAGAAGCACAGCAGCAGCAGTAGTAGCAGCAACAGTAGCAGTAGTAGCAGCAGCAGCAGCAGCAGCAGCAACACAGAAGAAGCACAGCAGCAGCAGTAGCAGTAGCAGCAACAGTAGCAGTAGTAGCAGCAGCACAGCAGCAGAGCAGCAGCAGCAGCACAGCAGCAGCAGTAGTAGCAGCAACAGTAGCAGTAGTAGCAGCAGCAGCAGCAGCAGCAGAGCAGCAGCAGCAGAGCAGCAGCAGTAGTAGCAGCACAGCAGTAGCAGCACAGCAGCAGCAGCAGCAGCAGCAGTAGTAGTAGCAGCACAGCAGTAGCAGCAGCAGTAGTAGCAGCAGTAGCAGCAGCACAGCACCAGCAGTAGCAGCAGCAGCACCAGCACAGCACCAGCAGTAGTAGCAGCAGTAGCAGCAGCACAGCACCAGCAGTAGCAGCAGCAGTAGCAGCAGCAGCACAGCACCAGCAGCAGCAGCAGTAGCAGCAGCAGCAATAGTAGCAGCAGCAGCAGCAGTAGTAGCAGCAGCAGCAGGAACAGCAATAGTAGCAGTAGTAGCAGCAGCAGCAGTAGCAGCACCAGCAGCACAGCACCAGCAGCAGCAGCACAGCAGCAGCAGTAGTAGCAGCACAGCAGCAGTAGCAGCAGTAGCAGCAGTAGCAGCAGCAGCAGTAGCAGCAGTAGCAGCAGCAACACAGAAGAAGCACAGCAGCAGTAGTAGCAGCAGCAGCACAGCAGCAGTAGCAGCAGCAGCAGTAGCAGCAGTAGCAGCAGCAACACAGAAGAAGCACAGCAGCAGCAGTAGCAGTAGCAGCAACAGTAGCAGTAGTAGCAGCAGCAGCAGCAGCAGAGCAGGAGCAGCAGCAGCAGCAGCAGCAGCAGTAGCAGAGCAGCAGCAGCAGCACAGCAGCAGCAGTAGCAGCAACAGTAGCAGTAGCAGCAGCAGCAGCAGAGCAGCAGCAGAGCAGCACAGCAGCAGCAGCAGTAGCAGCAGTAGTAGTAGTAGCAGCAGCAGCAGCAGTAGCAGCAGCAGCAGAGCAGCACAGCAGCAGCAGTAGTAGCAGCACAGCAGTAGCAGCACAGCAGCAGTAGTAGTAGTAGTAGTAGTAGCAGCAGCAGCAGCACAGCACCAGCAGTAGTAGCAGCAGTAGCAGCAGCACCAGCAGTAGTAGCAGCAGTAGCAGCAGCAGCAGCAGTAGCAGTAGCAGCAGCAGCAGCAGCAGTAGCAGCAGCAGCAGCAGCAGCACAGCAGCAGCAGCAGTAGCAGCACAGCAGCAGCAGCAGAGCAGCACAGCAGCAGCAGTAGTAGCAGCACAGCAGTAGCAGCACAGCAGCAGTAGTAGTAGTAGTAGTAGCAGCAGCAGCAGCAGCAGCACAGCACCAGCAGTAGTAGCAGCAGTAGCAGCAGCACAGCACCAGCAGTAGCAGCAGCAGTAGCAGCAGCAGCAGCAGCACAGCAGCAGCAGCAGCAGCAGCAGTAGCAGCAGCAGCAGCAGAGCAGCAGCAGTAGCACAGCAGCAGCAGCAGTAGCAGCACAGCAGCAGCAGCAGCAGCAGCAGCAGCAGCAGCAGCAGCAGCAGCACAGCAGCAGCAGCAGCAGCAGCAGTAGCAGCAGCAGTAGCAGCACAGCAGCAGCAGCAGCAGTAGCAGCAGCAGTAGCAGTAGCAGCAGCAGCAGCAGAGCAGCAGCAGCAGCACAGCAGCAGCAGTAGCAGCAACAGTAGCAGTAGCAGCAGCAGCAGCAGAGCAGCAGCAGTAGCACAGCAGCAGCAGCAGCACAGCAGCAGCAGCAGTAGCAGCAGTAGTAGTAGTAGTAGTAGCAGCAGCAGTAGCAGCAGCAGCAGAGCAGCACAGCAGCAGCAGTAGTAGCAGCACAGCAGTAGCAGCACAGCAGCAGTAGTAGTAGTAGTAGTAGCAGCAGCAGCAGCAGCAGCACAGCACCAGCAGTAGTAGCAGCAGTAGCAGCAGCACCAGCAGTAGTAGCAGCAGTAGCAGCAGCACCAGCAGTAGTAGCAGCAGTAGCAGCAGCACAGCACCAGCAGTAGCAGCAGCAGCAGCAGCAGCAGCAGTAGCAGTAGCAGCAGCAGCAGCAGCAGTAGCAGCAGCAGCAGTAGCAGCAGCAGCAGCAGCAGCACAGCAGCAGCAGCAGTAGCAGCACAGCAGCAGCAGTAGTAGCAGCACAGCAGTAGCAGCACAGCAGCAGTAGTAGTAGTAGTAGTAGCAGCAGCAGCAGCAGCAGCACAGCACCAGCAGTAGTAGCAGCAGTAGCAGCAGCACAGCACCAGCAGTAGCAGCAGCAGTAGCAGCAGCAGCAGTAGTAGCAGCAGCAGCAGCAGTAGCAGCAGCAGCAGCAGCAGCAGTAGCAGCAGCAGCAGTAGCAGCAGCAGCAGCACAGCAGCAGTAGCAGCACAGCAGCACCATGGCCTCACAGCAACAGGGCTAAAACGAGCTGGAGATCAGCCATTAACCTCAAAGCTCCATAGCCAGCATGTCTGTGTTGCCATGACGATGGTGGACATGAAGCACAGGAAGACAAGACACCTAAACGAGCGTCTTCCTCATTAGCTAGCTCATTAGCTTTCCTGCTCCCGCACCACTCAGCGCCCCCTGGTGGCCGTGCCTGGGGGGGGACTCACCGAGAGGCAGGAGGGGCTGAGCTGCTTCAGCATGTAGGGGATGAAGATCTGGAGCAGAGCCTCACGGAAGAAGCGCTTCCTCACCGAGCTGCTGTCGTAGTCAAACTTCTGATGGCACACAGAAGCAGCAGGTACTGGTTAGACTGGTTACACTGGTTAGACTGGTTAGACTGGTTAGACTGGTTGGACTGGTTGGACTGGTTGGACTGGTTACCAGCCCTTCACCAGGCACCAGGGCTGCAGCCCCCCGGGGAGGATGAGACCTGCTGGTCTCTGTAGCCCCCGGGGAGGATGAGACCTGGACACCTCTACGCTGGTCTCTGTAGCCCCCCGGGGAGGATGAGACCTGGACACCTCTACGCTGGTCTCTGTAGCCCCCGGGGAGGATGAGACCTGGACACCTCTACGCTGGTCTCTGTAGCCCCCGGGGAGGATGAGACCTGCTGGTCTATGTAGCCCCCGGGGAGGATGAGACCTGGACACCTCTACGCTGGACTCTGCAGCCCCCCGGGCAGGATGAGACCTGGACACCTCTACGCTGGTCTCTGTAGCCCCCCGGGGAGGATGAGAGCTGGACACCTCTACGCTGGTCTCTGTAGCCCCCCGGGGAGGATGAGAGCTGGACACCTCTACGCTGGACTCTGCAGCCCCCCAGGCAGGATGAGACCTGGACACCTCTACGCTGGTCTCTGTAGCCCCCGGGGAGGATGAGACCTGGACACCTCTACGCTGGTCTCTGTAGCCCCCCGGGGAGGATGAGACCTGGACACCTCTACGCTGGTCTCTGTAGCCCCCCGGGGAGGATGAGAGCTGGACACCTCTACGCTGGTCTCTGTAGCCCCCGGGGAGGATGAGACCTGGACACCTCTACGCTGGACTCTGCAGCCCCCCGGGCAGGATGAGACCTGGACACCTCTACGCTGACATTGTTCTACCTTGAGGACTCTGTCCTGGCAGCGCTGGACGGTCTTGCAGAGCTCCTCGGTCCCCTGGGTCTCCAGGCTCTGGTGAAGGATCTGCTCGAAGGTGTAGACGGCGTTGTCCATTTGCTGTTGTTGAGCAGGAAAATCTGAATCAGCGTCATCACCAGGCGGCTTTAGGAGTGTGTGAAGTGTCTGTGCGAAGCGCCTGTGCGAAGCGCCTGTGCGAAGCGTCTCTGTGCGAAGCGTCTCTGTGCGAAGCGTCTCTGTGTGAAGCATCTGTGTCAAATGCCTGTGTGAAACGCCTGTGTGAAGCGTCTGTGTGAAGCGCCCGTCTGAAAGCGTCCGTGTGGAAGCGTCCGCGTGGAAGCGCTTGTGGGAAGCGTCTGTGTGGAAGCGTCTGTGTGAAGCGCTTGTGGGAAGCGTCTGTGTGGAAGCGCCTGCGTGAAGCGCCTGCGTGACGCGCCCGTCTGAAGCGTCTGTGTGGAAGCGTCTGCGTGAAGCGCTTGTGGGAAGCGTCTGTGTGGAAGCGTCCGCATGAAGCGTCTGCGTGGAACCGCCTGTGTGGAAGCGTCTGCGTGAAGCGCTTGTGGGAAGCGTCTGTGTGAAGCGTTTGTGGGAAGCGTCTGTGTGGAAGCGTCTGCGTGAAGCGCCTGCGTGACGCGCCCGTCTGAAGCGTCTGTGTGGAAGCGTCCGCATGAAGCGTCTGCGTGGAACCGCCTCTGTGGAAGCGTCTGCGTGAAGCGCTTGTGGGAAGCGTCTGTGTGGAAGCGTCTGTGTGAAGCGTCTGTGTGAAGCGTTTGTGGGAAGCGTCTGTGTGGAAGCGTCTGCGTGAAGCGTTTGTGGGAAGCGTCTGTGTGAAGCGTTTGTGGGAAGCGTCTGTGTGGAAGCGTCTGCGTGAAGCGCTTGTGGGAAGCGTCTGTGTGGAAGCATCTGCGTGGAACCGCCTGTGTGGAAGCGCCTGCGTGAAGTGCCTGCGTGAAGCATCCATGTGAAGCGTCCGTGTGGAAGCGTCCGTGTGGAAGCGTCCGCGTGGAAGCGTCTGCGTGAAGCGTCCGTCTGAAGCGTCTGTGTGAAGCGTCTGTGTGAAGCGTCTGTGTGAAGCGTTTGTGGGAAGCGTCTGTGTGGAAGCGTCCGTGTGGAAGCGTCCGTGTGGAAGCGTCTGCGTGGAAGCGTCTGCGTGGAAGCATCCGTCTGAAGCGTCTGTGTGAAGCGCCTGCTTGAAGCGCCTGTGTGGAAGCGTCTGCGTGACGCGCCTGCGTGAAGCGCCTGCGTGAAGCGCCTGCGTGACGCGCCTGCGTGACGCGCCTGCGTGACGCGCCTGCGTGGAAGCGTCTGCGTGAAGCGCCTGCGTGACGCGCCTGTGTGGAAGCGCCTGCATGGAAGCGTCTGTGTGGAAGCGCCTGCGTGACGCGCCTGTGTGGAAGCGCCTGTGTGGAAGCGTCTGCGTGAAGCGCCTGCGTGACGCGCCTGCGTGACGCGCCTGCGTGAAGCGCCTGTGTGGAAGCGCCTGCGTGAAGCGCCTGCATGGAAGCGTCTGTGTGGAAGCGCCTGCGTGACGCGCCTGCGTGAAGCGCCTGCGTGACGCGCCTGTGTCCGACCGCAGCAACAGCATCACCTCTCTCATGAGGATCTGGGCCCTCTGAACGAACACCGAGGGGCTGGAGACGTCGAACCGCTGCTGCAGACCCTCCAGACTCAGCTGCTCCACCTTCTCGTAGCAGCTCTGCATCTTCACAGGGTGGAAGGCCAACATGGAGATCTTGTCCATGTGCTGAGGACAGGAGGACAGGAGGACAGGGTCCGTGAGACACCTGCGGGTCTCCTCATTAATAACAGTCTGTACCTGTGCCACCATCTCCTTGGTGCCCTCATTGATGATGTTCTTGCTCATGTCCACCAGCTCTTTAAAGAACAACTCGCGGACCTCAGAGAAGCCTCGGCTGGTGGGCTCCATCAGCGCGTCCAGGATGGAGCTGATGTAGGGCTGGATGCTCACCTTCAGCAGCTTCTCAGCCTTCGGAACAACCGCCGCTGAACGGAAGGAAGGATTTCAGAAGGTTTCTCACGGATCAGGCAAGTGGGCCAGAACATAAAACCAAGGAGCAGCTGGTGGCCAACAATGCTCCTCCTCCAGGTAAGGAGCCTCGCTGGGTCCCGTCAGTGCTCAGGGACAAATGTGCAGCTCTGAGCCCAACCTCTGATCTTGCTGCTCAGATGCTCCTTGGATGAGATGATCTGGTCCATGTCAGTGCGGATGGAGGCCTCCAGAGAGGAGCGGGCTGCTTCACACCTCTGCAGCAGCTCCTCATACTGGGCGAGGCACCGTCCCTGCACCAGGCTGTAGACGGCATCACTGATCTGAACACACACCCACACACACGTCTTCAGTCCATCTGTGAGTCACCTGATGACTAGAAGAAAGAGAAGATGCTGATGGAGCATTTTCTTACCAGCATCCAGCTCTTCTGCCTCTCGTGCAGTTTCCCCTTGAGGCGGGGGGAGATGAGGTCCCGCAGCTCAGAGAGGAGCTTCTCCATCACCAGGTTGGAGAGGATCTGGAGGAAAACACCCCTTCCTGATTCATTTGTTGGGTTTCTGTGCACACACACTCACACACACACACCTGAGACACACACACTCACACACACACACACACACACACCTGGCCACCGCTCAATGCTAACTGTTGCTAAGTCGGGGCTGATCCGGTGCAGCTTGAGGGACCTGTGCGGTCTCTTGGCTGCAGCCGTTATGCAGATGTTAACAGTGGGCAGATGTGTTGTTTTTTACAGCACCTCTAACACTGTCTGCAGAGAGTCAACGTGAGATGTTCCAACTCGTTCTGATAAAGAACCTGACTGGACCGCTGTGAGGCGCATCACAGAATCTAGAAGGTTCCTGTGTGACCAGCTGATTTTACAGCCTAACCCTCTAACCCTAATCCTAACCTCTACCCCCTAATCCCTAACCTCTACCCCTAACCCTCTAACCCTAACCTCTACCCCTAACCCTAACCTCTAACCCCTAACCCTAACCTCTACCCCTAACCCTAACCTCTAACCCCTAACCCTCTAAACCTAACCTCTAACCCCTAACCTCTAACCTCTAACCCCCTAACCCTAACCCCTAACCTCTAACCCTAACCCCTAACCTCTAACCCCCTAACCCTAACCCCTAACCTCTAACCCTAACCCCTAACCCTCTAACCCTAACCTCTAACCCTCTAACCCCTAACCCTCTAACCCTAACCCCTAACCTCTAACCCCTAACCTCTAACCCTAACCTCTAACCCTAACCCCTAACCTCTAACCCCTAACCTCTAACCCTAACCCCTAACCCTCTAACCCTAACCCCTAACCCTCTAACCCTCTAACCCCTAACCTCTAACCCCTAACCTCTAACCCTCTAACCCCTAACCTCTAACCCTAACCCCTAACCCTCTAACCCCTAACCTCTAACCCCTAACCCTCTAACCCTAACCCTCTAACCCCTAACCCCTAACCCTCTAACCCCTAACCCTCTAACCCTAACCCTCTAACCCTAACCCTAACCCTAACCCTCTAACCCTAACCCCTAACCTCTAACCCCTAACCTCTAACCCTCTAACCCCTAACCCTAACCTCTAACCCCTAACCTCTAACCCTAACCCCTAACCTCTAACCCTAACCCCTAACCCTCTAACCCTAACCCCTAACCCTCTAACCCTAACCCTCTAACCCCCTAACCCTCTAACCCTAACCCCTAACCCTCTAACCCTAACCCCTAACCCTCTAACCCTCTAACCCTAACCCTCTAACCCTCTAACCCTCTAACCCCTAACCTCTAACCCCTAACCCCTAACCTCTAACCCCTAACCTGACTGAGACCTACTGGGAACACACACACGTGGACGCGTGTCCTGTCTTGATCATCACCAGATGATCCCACAGAGTTCTGCCGGTTCCTGTCGGTCACTGAGGACACGTGGTTCCTGCCTACCTGTGATGGAGCTCCACACATCATCTCCCATGTACCATAGTGCCCTTGAGCTTGGCGGTAAAGTCGTACAGCATCGGTAAAGGCTGGAGTTTGGACTTTATCCTCCTCTGGTAAACCTGTGAAGCAATGAGCACAACACCTGTTGGAACCTGTGTGTGTGTGCGCGTGTGCGTGCGTGTGTGTGTTTAGCTTGTGCAACAGCCAACATTCCGGGTGTTGTGTGGGAACGCGAGTGCAAACATTCCTGAAGGCGTGTGGCGTCCAGAGGAAGCTGGTGCCAGAGCGGCGTGACAGGCAGGTGTCTGGAGGTTCCCAGCACAACAACAGGCTGTTGGGTCGAATCTTTGGACTCTGTCGGTTGCTGCCAGCGTGGAGGTGCATCGGTTGCTCAGAGACCTGCTCGGGTTCATGGTTGTCCACACAGACAGACGTCCGACTCCAGAGGCGTCTGATGAGTGGGACAGTTTTCATCTCCATCAGGTCCTAAAGGCTCCAGGCCTCTAGGGCCACAGCTCCGCCCTGGTGCTACTGGGGCAGGTACAGGTCCCAACACCTCCCACAGTCCACACTCTGGTCTTAAACACTCAGGAACGTCCTTCACTGCTGGAAAAGGTTTTCTTCCGATTTTAGGAAGTGTGAAAAATAAAAAAGTTGGCCAAGAAAATCTGCAGGACAGTAATTCAGTTGCTATGGAAACATTTCCGTGTCCAAAATGAGCCGTTGTTGAGCCCTGCAACCATCAGAGACCTGCAACACCGGGCGGCTCCTGTTCCAGCCCACACCACGCGTGAGCTGTGAGGGTGTGTGTGTGCGTGTGTGTGTGTGCGTGTGTGTGTGTGTGTGTGCGCTTCCTCACCATCATTAGTGTGCCTGATGCAGTCCTGCAGGACGGCGTGCCACTTCTTCTGGTCTTTCTCCGACACCGCACAGAAGTAGTGATGACGAGCGTAGGGGTGCCAGAGGATCAATGGGAACTGGGTGGCACACTTTAGGAAGGCCGAACTTCCCGTCTTGGCTTTTACACCTGGAACACAACCATCTGATTCATGTCTCTGGCCTTCACTAGCAGGAAGTTGAGAACAACTGCTCATTTCCAACCACGACCTGGTCAGAGGCCCCGGCAGAAGCAAAACCAAGACCAGGAACAGTACCAGGAACCCAGGATACAAGTGAAGAACCACCGAGGAGGCACCAATGAAGTCAAAAGCATCACAAACAACTCCTGGACTACAGAGACCAGAAGGGGCATCAACACATTCAACAGTCAGAGGTGGTGAAGGAGCTGACAGTGGAAGGCTGTTCTCCCATGTCGGGTCTTAGAGAGCAGTAGACTCCACCGATGGAGTCACCTGGGGTGGAGGGAGTCACCTGGGGTGGAGGGAGTCACCTGGGGTGGAGGGAGTCACCTGGGGTGGAGGGAGGGCCGACGGTCACAGTGGGGATTGGAAAACCCGGGGACCACCCAGTCTGTTAAGAGAACCCTTGGAGGCCAATTACCTTGGCAGAAAGAGGCCTAGTTACAGTAGAGGAACCCCAATCTGGCCTTAGCTTTGGAGAGGCAAGGTGAGGTGACCAGCCTGAGACCCAGAACGGCCCCGGCGGAGACCCAGGTGTTTCTCTTGACCTCTTTATCCCTTTTTGGGCTGAGGGGAAGGATGTCGGAGGCAGGTACACCCCTGAATCCAGTCACCAGCTCGTGGCAGGGCGCTTGGGGGTTCATTAACTTGCTCAAGGGTACCTCAGCAGTGCTCCGAGGGTGTCCTGGCACCTCCCCCTATGATCCAAACACCCCCGAGGGAACCCGAGGCCCCCGGGTCCTCAGAGCAGCCCCTACAGACTGAGCTAGCACCCGTTCCTGATCAAATCACACACATTTGGTCTTCTGCTGGTGAGACACAGGTGAAGGTGATGATGGTGGTATCATCAGCATAGAGGCGTATCCAGGAGGCACAATTAGCCGTGGCTGCCATCATCTACGCAGGTGGAGACAGAGGCTGGTCCAAGAGGGAACCTCGAGACACATCTTTAGAGAGGTCAAGTGGATCTGACACCACTTTTTCTGGCTTCACTCAACGATGAGTTGACCTTCTTATTTAGGTTTGGGTCAAAGGTCAAGCTGAGCAGCCTGTTGGGAGCAGCGAGGAGTTTGGTCCAACTGCTTTCAGTCCGTCTACGGGGGTTTAAATGCGTAAACGCAGGTGGTGCACGGTGACGTGAGCACACACACTGCACAACGCTCACATACGACACGGTCATCAGCATCTTACTCTGACAGCCAAACTCAAACCTTTGTCACTCCCAGCGTCTACTTAGCAACGATATGATGGGCAAGTTCAGAATTCCAACGGGGACACCTCCAGTCACGTTGAGGTAGCTCACCTGGCAGGCTGTCAGCCAGCAGGTCCAGGTAGTCCTCCAGAGACGTGAGCACCTTGTAGCCCGCACAGTTGATGGTTCCTTTGGGATGTTGGCCTTTGTCATGGACCTGGAAAATAAGAGTTATCATGACAAAGCAGCGTCACCGCACGCACGCACGTTAACGTGCACGTTTTGTGCTCACAGCTTTGCTGTCATAATAGCTGATACTATAGGAGTCTGGAACAAACAGGAAGCGGCTCCTCCATCTCTTATTCTCCTCCAGGTAGTGAAACAGCGAGCCGGAGAAGATGGACTTGTTCTCCAGTGGAACCTGTGGGTGAAGGGGGGGAGAGGTTGGAGTCTCAAACGAAGAGCTTAGACGTCAGGTTAGCGTCCCTTCTTCTGGAGAGGGTCACGTCCAGTGACACTGGTCCATACTCAGAGCTCTGCTGCGTCAGCGTGCTGCCGATGTGCTGATGAGCATGGCACACATGAGGCGGAACACAGGGCCCACAGCAGCCGGCAGGCTCTCTTCCCTCCGAACCTCCTGGCCTAGTTTCAGCCTTTCTGTTCCACCTTCCTCAGAAGCGTCCCCAGGTGTCAGGTGACTTGTCTCATCAGCTGATGCTACAGGCGAGGACGTCATCGGTCCATCGGGCCTCCTGCTACGCGGCCGCTCCCCCAGGACGGCGACAGCATGGAGGCCCCCCCCCCCTTCCTGGTTGGTTGTCCTCCACACTCCTTCACTGCGAAGGAGTCCTCCCAGCTCGTTGTGGGATGTGAAAGGATGCAGAGTGTGCCGTCCTCGGGGGGACAACAAAGCCTGGTTTGTTGTGACATCAGCTGAGGAGCTACGTCACCACCTGATGGTTCCGATGGTGGCGGTTCTGAGGAAGGTGGGAGAGATACGCCAAACTGGTGGGGAAGGTAAAGAGATCTGGTTTTGTCCATTAAATCCAACAAAGAAGGAAAGTGAATGCCAGTAGCTGGTGGTAGAGTTCATTATGGTGGCTACCTGCGGCCGAGTACAGGTTCAGTACCAGTTCAGACCCAGTTCAGACGGGTCGGACTGTGCTGGGCTACGTTACCTTGCGCTGTAGCAGCTGGGGTTGAGGACCACCTCCTCCTTCTATGACAAAGCGGATGTTATTGAAGAGAGCTACTGCATACTGCTGCTCATAGAGACGCCTGAACGCCGCCATCAGCTCGCTGCTGCGCGCTAGAACACACACACACACACGCACACACACACACACACGCACACACACACACACAGGGTGAAATTTAATCTTTGAAGTTAAAACACACGCGATACATTGTTTGGTCTCCAGTGAAAGAACTCCTTATTAGAAAAATCACCACTCTTGCTGATTTTAAATCGGGGTGACTGGAAGTTCTGCTATGAAGGGTAGATGGCAGATGAAGGACCATGGACCCTGGCACGGGTCAGGTCCAGCCCGAGTCAGAGCCCGACTCCTGCAGCTCCATCTCGGAACACCTGACTTCAGGCTTCCCATCATGGACGACTGCAGGCTGGACGTGGAGTCAGACGGCAGTCCTGAGCGACCCAGAGACCCCCAGAGCAGTCCCCATGCCGGGGTACAGCCTGGACTGCTACGTGGTCCAGTAAACCCAGTGGTGTGAGCCGTCTGTAGACCAGAACAAGTGTGTGTGTGTGTGTGTGACCTATGGAAGAGAGAATCTATACGACCATATAATGTGCAGTTTATACTGAAGCGTACTCGGTTGGGGGGCATCAGCCCTAACCCTAACCCTTCAGTACATGGGGACTGAACTCTGGAGACGCTTTCTTTGGACCTGAGATTAGCCAACAGCTAATTGTGCTGGGGCCCCGGCAGTGCTGAGGGCAGCTCTCAGCCCTAACGACCCTAACGACCCTAACGACTGCAGCCTTGGTCACGGTGGAATCTTTTCCAGCCAACAGGACTTTCATTCACGCTACAGCTCGTCTGATCAAACTACTGACTTTGGTCTTCAGAGACAACCATTTAATACCAGAGCTTCTCCCCACCCCCTCCCCATGTCTCCTTAACAAAAACATTCCAGTGAGAGACCCACAGATGGACTCATAAATCTAACCAGTGTTCCCATCAGAGCCAAGGCCCGAGGAGCCGGTCCACATCTACATCTGACGACCACACGAAACAACTCTTCGTTCACCAGTTCAGTGGCATCTAATGTTTCACTAAATCAGCTCGAGCTGTCCCTTTGCCCAGCGGGGGGGGCACCGGTCTGACCAGTGAGGCCAGAACCACTGACATGAGCCGGTTGGGCTCTGGAGGGAACCTCCTGTCCAGGTCTTTGTGCCGTGTCTCTATTCCTGCTCCTGAACCAAGTTGAACAAGTCTCTGTGTGTGTGTGTGTGTGTGTGTGTGTGTGTGTGTGTGTGTGTGTGTGTGTGTGTGTGTGTGTGTGTGTGTGTGTGTGTGTGTGTGAGAGAGAGAAGGCGAGAGTGCCACACCTCGCCACACACAGCTCTGTCCAGATCACCATGCCGTGAAACCTCTGCTAGAATTTCCTGTTTCCTGGCCCCTCACCCACTGACCCAGTCGGACTGCAGTGGGGGCTGTGGGAGGAGCCCCCCCCCCCCCCCCCCCCCACTGCTGTAAAGAGGGTTGCTGGTTGATGAGATGGAGAGGAGAACAGATCTGGCAGCAGCCTCCTACCCTGGCAACACAGGTGGCACTACTGAGGACGCCTCTAGGTCCTGGCACCAACCAGGACTGTAGGCTGGTATCGACAGTCCTGGTTGGTCCCAGGACCCAGAGGCGGTCTCCAGTTGAGTCTCCCAGTAGTGCTGCACCAGTGGGTGTGAACTTCCTGACTGAGCCGTGATGTAAATGCTCAGAAGCAGCCCGTTTTAAACAATGACATCACGCACCGCGAGGACTGACCACAGGAAGGAGAACGTTCCGGAGGAGCTGGATCAAGATTATACCCGAGTCAGCCCAGAAAAGGGTTCCATTCCCGCCCCAGTTTCATCAGGAGTCCGGATCAGTTCGTGAGCAGACTGGACTCAGATTTACTGTGATCAACATAATCATCATGAGCCAACGATCCAGGTCAAAAGGACCTTCGGGTGGAGACCCAGAGGTCAAAGACACCTGACCAGACAAGGTTCTGCTTCCACATGTGAAGTGACAGGAGATTTTCCAGAGCAGAAGTAAAACTCAGTGGGGACCTAAAAGACCTTCCTGGACTTCAGGGTTGTTAGGGGAGAGGTGCAGCAGACTGGAGAGGAACGGGGGAACGGCCGATCAAAATTCCACCATGATCCAGATCAACGGTTTAATAGATTGTGTTAGTTTTAATCGCTGTTCAGTGTACTGGTCCGCGCCCTCGCCGGTCCGCGCCCTCGCCGGTCCGCGCCCTCGCCGGTCCGCGCCCTCAACGGTCCGCGCCCTCCCCATCTGATTCCTCGCCCGTCCGCGCCCTCAACGGTCCGCTCCCTCACCGGTCCGCGCCCTCAACGGTCCGCGCCCTCCCCATCTGATTCCTCGCCCGTCCGCTCCGCGCCCTCAACGGTCCGCTCCCTCGCCCCTCCGCTCCCTCGCCCCTCCGCTCCCTCGCCCCGGTCCGCTCCCTCGCCCCGGTCCGCTCCCTCGCCCCTCCGCTCCCTCACCTCGCCCCTCCGCTCCCTCGCCCGTCCGCGCCCTCGCCCCTCCGCTCCCTCACCTCGCCCCTCCGCTCCCTCACCTCGCCCCTCCGCGCGCCCTCGCGCGCCCTCGCCCGTCCGCTCCCTCAACGGTCCGCGCCCTCAACGGTCCGCTCCCTCAACGGTCCGCTCCCTCGCCCCTCCGCTCCCTCACCTCGCCCCTCCGCTCCCTCACCTCGCCCCTCCGCGCCCTCGCCCCTCCGCTCCCTCGCCCCTCCGCTCCCTCACCTCGCCCCTCCGCTCCCTCGCCCGTCCGCGCCCTCGCCCCTCCGCTCCCTCACCCCTCCGCTCCCTCACCTCACCCCTCCGCTCCCTCACCTCGCCCCTCCGCTCCCTCACCTCGCCCGTCCGCTCCCTCGCCCCTCCGCGCCCTCGCCCGTCCGCGCCCTCACCGGTCCGCTCCCTCCCCATCTGATCCCTCACCGGTCCGCTCCCTCGCCCCTCCGCGCCCTCGCCCCTCCGCGCCCTCGCCCGTCCGCGCCCTCGCCCGTCCGCGCCCTCACCGGTCCGCCCCCTCCCCATCTGATCCCTCACCGGTCCACTCCCTCGCCGGTCCACTCAGTCATGCCGAAGCTGACCTAGCGGAGGTTGATGGGGAACTCAAACATGACTCAGGCCCTGCACACTCATCTTTATCACAACCTCCACAACACGTGACGGCACAGCCATTAATCACCACCTTCATACCAAAGCACTGAGCAATGGACCTCTGACCACCTCCAGCAGCCCTCATCACAACTCAGGGAAAGAACTGAGGTGAGGAGGAGGGGGAGCAGACACAGAAGTCCGAACTGATCCGAGCTGCTGAGACGACAAATCAAGGCCTGGAGAAGGTTTCCATGAAGCCTCCCACTCTGAAACATTCTTCACATTCTCCAACGTGAAGTGATAATCTGGAGATCAACAGTCTCCAGAATGTCTCAAAGATTTGAGGAATCAGTGTTTTGTGGAACATCACGTCGAAACGGGAAGGTCACACTGGATCAACAGGAAGAGGTCACCATTTAAAGCAGAAAGAAAGAATTCACTCGATAGACGGGAGAAAGACTTTGATCCTCAAGGTCAGAGGGATTAAAAAGGAGCTTCTCCTTCAGTAAGAACAGATTTAAAGAACAGACACATGCTGGCAGTAGAAGATTGGGTCAAGTGACACCAAACCTATCGGCACTACAAGGTTCTCCTCTGAAAAACCACTGAGAGATTTCTCTTCAGAACCTGACGTGACCTATAAAAGCCAAGAATAATCCCCCAGGAGCGAGGGTCCCTCTCTGGGGACCCTGATGTGTGGAGAAATGTCTCCTTTAGACTCACTTCAGCAACTCTGAACGTTAAAGAAGACAAAGTTGGAACCGACGGAAACTATCTGGAAGATCTGCTAAAGCAGAGAGATCCTCTTCCAAAGGAGGGACCTCTCCACTTTTAGCAGCCCAGCTGGCAGCACCAGAACATCAGTGTGGCTCGTCCAGAGTCCCGGAACCGCCTGGAAAGCTGCCAGGACCGCGGTGGCAGCAGCTCGATCCCCCTAGAGCTCCACATTCTTCAGCACACTCCACACAGCTCCTCACCTGCCACAATCTCCCGCCTGGCTTCATCCAGGTGACTGGAAACCACGTCCCCCATACTGGGAAAAGCTAAAAGCCACAGGAAAGGGGCTCGGCCGGGACACCACTGGTACCGAGGAGAAAAGCAGGAAATGCGTTCGAACTCCTGTTAGACGGTCTCCCGCCTCCTCTGCGACGGAACCTGGCGCTCCTGGACCGCGAAGACGTGACAGCCACCCGGACGGCACGCCGAAGAGCAGAGAGGAAAAGTCCGGACGGAAAACCAGGTTGGACCGACACCCCCAGCGAGACCCGCCCTTTTTAAAGACCTCCACCTTCTAGCGCTGCGTTCACGGCCCCGCCGGGAGTTGGACACGAGCGCTTCCACAGATGCTGGCGGCGGGAAAAGTCTCCGCAAGTTATTTAGTTTACTGTGAAGAGAATTGTTCCGCCATTAAAGTCCTTCTAGGAATTGGGTCTGATGTTCCACAGGAACTCACATCAATGGGATCAAAGCAGATAAAAGCACAGCTTAGAAACGTAAAGCAGCTGATCTGAAACAACCAGATCTTCTTCACGGATGGAGCACAGGACACAACCACAGGTCTACTTCCTCGAGAAATGCTCCATATCTTTATTTTCTCTGTAAAAATTCAAATGAAAGAGGACTTGGGCTCTGATCTGTCCACGCTGTCCTCAGCCCTCGTCTTCCTGCTGCTCGGCCATTTTGAACTGGCCCAGAACAAGTTCAACACTTGTCTTTGTGAAGCTTTTGTAAATCTAAAACCAAACACAAATGTCCTCAGTGAGGAGACCTCACCTGCTGTGCTGAACAAACAGTCCGGCAACAGAGACGCAAGACGAGGACATTGGGGAAAACAATGAAGGACGGTCTCTTCTGCCCCACAGGAAGGGCAGCATTGAAATAAAATGATCAACATCTAAAGTCCCACAGAGGACTCTCCACTGAGGACAGCCACCTTCTTAAAGAGCCAGGGTTTGTCGAAGCACCTCCACTCGACAAGGCCCTGCCCCCCCGTGGTGGACAGCCAGTGGAATCTGTCCCTGAAGAAATCTATTAAAGCAGCCTAGAGCTGGGAGTACTGGTGTGAGGGGGGTCCACCACCAGCACGTGGAGACCAGATTATTATCACCTCTATAGGACATGAGGGCAACAGCCACCAACAGCCACGTCCTCGGACAGCCCATAATGTTAGGCCAGACCCAGCTGAGGTGGGGGCCACAGCATCACCCGTTCCTGTACAATAGAGCCAACATCTGGTCAGGACCACCAAACAGATGTGGTTCAGGTGTGATCCCAAACATGTAAACATGACATGATCTCATACGTTGAAGACATCTTATAGATGTAATGTAGTCACCAAAAATGAGTTTGGGTTAGAATCGCAGCAGTGGCAGCCGGTCAGTAGAGGGCGACGGTGGTTTTATTAAAGAAAACCCTAAAAATAAAATCAATAATCACTCATGTTCAGTGCATAAGCAGCAACGTGTCATATAGAAAAATGTAAATCACAGTCTGAGAGAAAACGTAAGAAAGCAGCAGGGACCAACCGACCAATCAGTGACCAGAGATTCATACCTAACGGGAATTCATCCAGTCACATCTGGAGCGCCACGAGCCCGGTCTGCCAGGACACGTGGTGCCACAGGGGGCGCTGTTGTACCAGTCAGCAACAGCTAATGCTTCACAGTCCTTCCACGCTTACACACGAGCGCGGAGGCACGCGCGCAGGCACGCGCGCAGTGCGGATATAAATAACCGCTTTTATTTTGTAGTAATTCGGACCGGAAGTGGCGCGCTCGTGCACTCCCACCACTTTGATTGACCGCGCGCCAGCCGGCAGGTTTGTGGAGAGTCGTGGACGCGCAGAAAGACGCATCATGGCACCACTTGGACTAAAAGCCATCGTTGGAGAAAGTAAGTCTCTCTGACTTCCCTCACTCGGATCATTTGTTTAATGTCATCTTTGTGACAACTTTTGGGTCGGGTCAGGTTAGGTTATCCCGGCGCGTAAAGACGCGCGCGCATCCCTGCGCCCATTTCCAGGCCGTAACCGTAGAATCGGGGGTGTTTGGAAAGAGATGTGGAGTAGCAGTGAAGTTATTCTTTGAAACGAACACTAAATTCCTCTCATCCGTTCCGCCTCGGCGGTTGTTTGGAGCGCATCGCAGCGAGGTTGCGTCAATCCGGCCTCGGTAATCTGCGTCTGTGGGATTAGGGATTAACAGCTTTGACATCATCCTCAGGGGAGCGGCACACAGGACAATATTCCAGCTCCCGAAGCCCAAACTGAAACAGAAAGGTCATTGTCCCAGCAGCCATGCGCCACTAACTGTGGTTTCTGGTCCTGACCACACAGTTACAGTAACTATAACTAACTAACCGACTAACTAACCAACTAACTAACCAACTGCTAAATCAATAAGGAAATACAAACAGACTGAGACCCCCAGTGACGCTCCAAAGGATCCTTTTCTGTCTTTATTTTGAGATAAAACAGGTGGAGATTTACTCATTAGTGCATAT
>JAPVLW010000057.1:4540000-4585000 GCA_027382335.1 Takifugu ocellatus
TGCTCAATCCTCTTGTTAATCCGGAGAGGGGCCACGTCACAGCGCTCACCCCCACCCTTCACTCATCCTTCCTCCTGATTGGCCAGTGGCCTCAAGGCTCAGCTTGTACAGCCAGTCAGAGGAGCAGAGCCGCATTTAGCAAGAGGATTGTCAGCAAGTCACAGAAGTGTGTCAACACGCGTGTGTGTGCGTGTTTCAGGTTCACGCTAGCTTGGTATTAAATTCGGCAGGACTCACGCATCATCGTGGAGGGAGTGGTCACGCCGTTGCCGTGGCGGCTGTGCGCACCTGATGTAGAGCCTGTGGTTCAGGTGGAGGCGTCACTTGTGTCAAATGTTGGTTCCCCTTTGTGTTCAGGTCTTTGCTCTGGATAAAGCTGAGGCCTTCCAGGACTTCTACAGCCCTTTCAAGGCCGATGTGAAGAACAACATGCTGGAGCGCTGTGCAGAACAGCTCGCCACCCTCTGCGCCACGCTCAAAGAGTATCCTGGAGTCCGTTACAGAGGGTGAGCCCAGTTCCCACGGCACACGCCAGCATCAGCAGGAGTCTAACAGCAAGTTTAGAACAAGGCTCGCTATCATCTTAGCGCCCCACAAACCTCTCAGCATTCTGGTCTGGAGATGTCCAGAGTGTAATTGTGAGTGTGTTGTCCTAGTGAATACAAGGACTGTGCAGTCCTGGCCCAGATGCTTCAGGAGAAGCTGGACGGCTACAAGGCTGATGACCCGACTATGGGAGAGGTAAAGGACCAGATTAAAGAAATGAGCTACACTTGATATCAGATGGGACATACGTTTATATGTAGACCACCTGTGGTCCTGAGCGCCCAGGCTGGCCTGGTTCTTCTACATCCTTTACAGAAACATTGTCAGGAGCCTCCAGTGTCAATGACCTGAGCTGTGCTGCTTCTTTCAGAACTAGAACGTAGGGTTCCTAGTCTGAGGGCAGTAACCCTAACCCTTACCCTAACGTGAGATGTGAACATGCTTCAGATGGTTCCTCCTCAGATCTCAGCTGCACCGTGAATCCGGGACACTCTACCAAAGATGTGATCTGATGTCTGCAGGGTCCAGACAAGTCCCGTACCCAGCTGTTGATTCTGGACCGTGGCTTTGACCCCGTGACTCCTCTCCTGCATGAACTGACGCTGCAGGCCATGGCCTATGACCTTCTGGGCATTGAAAACGATGTCTACAGGTAAAAAAAGGCTCCTCAGATACATCCTAGCTTTTACTTTGCTGTGGGTGTGATGTCGGGGTTGTACCCCCACCAGACACCCCCACCAGGTGCACCGCACTAGTACAAGGCTGGACGCCTGCTGCCTTCAGAACCACCTAAATTCTGTTTGTCCCACTCCAAGAAGGTGGTGGAACCATTCCTCAGGTTCTGCTCCATATTGACACGAGAGCATCACTCAGCTGCTGCACAGTTCTGAAGAGAACCTCCTGTTCCACCACATCCCAAAGCTGCTCTCCTGGACTGAGATCTGGTGACTCTGGTGGAGG
The DNA here is from genome assembly GCA_027382335.1 of Takifugu ocellatus. NCBI lineage: Eukaryota > Metazoa > Chordata > Actinopteri > Tetraodontiformes > Tetraodontidae > Takifugu > Takifugu ocellatus. The sequence continues at coordinate 4,541,507 of JAPVLW010000057.1, forward strand.
CTCCTGGAGTGTAGTCAGCTCATCCTCGTGGTCCAGAACCCAGTTAGAGATGATCTGAGCTCGGTGACATAGTGCAGCATCCTGCTGGAAGAAGCATCAGAAGATGGTCCACTGTGGTCCTACAGTGAGGGAGATGTTCAGGGAGGCTGCAGCGTTTACATGATGCTCAGCTGGCCCCGAGAGACCCTGGAGAGGGTTGTGGGTCCAAATCCCAGTAGATCAGCACCAGTCCAGCTGGCACCAACAGCCAGCCACGTCCTAAGTCACCTAAATGTCCGTTCTCCCCCATTCTGATGCTGGTGGGACCTTCAGCGTCCACCTGTGACCTGCGTCCACAAGCCTGAAGGAGTTGCTGAGTAGATACTGGTGTTGAACTGTTGAGCAGGTGGATGTGGTGAAGATGCCGGTGAGAGAAGACTCCATCACCAGTGTCCTGGACGATGTCTGCGGTCCCAATGTTATCAGGTTCAGCTGCTCCGGGTGCTTCTCTTTCAGATTTGAGACCAGTGGGATGGGGGAGACGCGGATGAAGGAGGTTGTCCTGGACGAAGATGATGACTTGTGGATGTCTCTCAGGCACAAACACATCGCTGAGGTGTCAAAGTGAGTGCTGCTTCAGCTAACCTGGACCAGACCAGAGAGGAACCTTCACCGTCTGTCTTTTGTCTGCAGCGCTGTGACTCGATCTCTGAAAGAGTTCTCTGCCAGCAAGAAGATGAACACTGGAGAAAAGGTAGAGGATCCCTCGTTGATGCTTCACAGCAGGGGGTGTCTGGAGGGCAGCATGTCCCGTTGCTGTGGTCCTCTAGAAGACCTTGACTCATAGCTCCATAGGAGAGACAGGCTCTCTGGGTGGTCACGGCGATCTCCTGAAAAAGAACGATGAATCGTGTTTGTTGATGTGACAGTTTAACTCCACCAACGTGGATCGCTCAGATGTGGCTCCCATGTTGGACGTTTGGGAATACTCTCATTCCCACACATGGACGCACCTCCAAGATTCCTGGACTAATCTAAGGTTTTGGTGTTTGCAGACCACCATTAAAGAACTTTCTCAAATGCTGAAGAAGATGCCTCAGTACCAGAAGGAGCTCAGTAAGGTAGGACCACAACCCTCTGCCTTGTAGTCCTGAACCTGAAGCTGTGTCCGCCTGCTGGACAGAGACCACGAGACCTTCCTGTTCAGTCCATCCTCAGCCTCACAGACAACATCTCTCCCCTCAGTATTCAACCCACCTGCACCTGGCAGAAGACTGCATGAACCACTACCAGGGCACCGTGGACAAGCTCTGCCGCGTGGAACAGGTGAGACTCGTCCGCTCGTCCACCTGTCTCCCTCACAGGCCCAAAGGTCCAAAGGTGTCTGGTCTCCCAGCTGAACTGGAGCTAGCAGCGATTATATGTGCTGACCTGTCAGGGCAGGAGGCACCAGTGTCACTCCTGACCTGACCTGACCTGACCTGACCTGACCTGACCTGACCTGACCTGACCTGGCCTGACCTGACCTGACCGGACCTGACCTGGCCTGACCTGGCCTGACCTGACCTGACCTGGCCTGACCTGACCTGACCTGGGCCTGTGTCCATTCCTGACCTGACCTGACCTGACCTGACCTGACCTGACCTGACCTGGCCTGACCTGACCTGACCTGACCTGACCTGACCTGACCTGACCTGACCTGGCCTGACCTGACCTGACCTGACCTGACCTGACCTGGGCCTGTGTCCATTCCTGACCTGACCTGACCTGACCTGACCTGACCTGGCCTGACCTGACCTGACCTGACCTGACCTGACCTGGCCTGACCTGACCTGACCTGACCTGACCTGGCCTGACCTGACCTGACCTGACCTGACCTGACCTGACCTGGGCCTGTGTCCATTCCTGACCTGACCTGACCTGACCTGACCTGACCTGGCCTGACCTGACCTGACCTGACCTGACCTGACCTGGGCCTGTGTCCATTCCTGACCTGGGCCTGTGTCCATTCCTGACCTGGGCCTGTGTCCATTCCTGACCTGGAACAGACATGTAGGACAGCAGCTGGGGTGTCTCAGTGTCCCAGCTGGACAGATGTGGAGGACTGGTGCTGTCTCATCCCATGATACCAACACAGACTAGAGGAAAGGAGAAAGGAGAGGAGAGAAGAGGAGAGGAGAGGAGAGGAGAGGAGAGGAGAGGAGAGGAGAGGAGAGGAGAGGAGAGGAGAGGAGAGGAGGGGAGGAGAGGAGAGGAGGGGGGAGAGAAGAGGGGAGGAGGAGAGGGGAGGAGAGGAGAGGAGAGGAGGAGAGGGGAGAGGGGAGGAGAGGAGAGGAGAGGAGGAGAGGGGAGGGGAGAGGGGAGGGGAGGAGAGGAGAGGGAGGAGAGAGGAGAGGAGGAGAGGGGAGGAGAGGAGAGGAGGGGGGAGAGAAGAGGGGAGGAGGAGAGGAGAGGGGAGGGGAGAGGAGAGGGGAGGAGGGGAGAGGGGAGGGGAGACGAGGAGAGGAGAGGAGATTGAGGAGAGAGGGGAGGAGGAGAGGGGAGGAGAGGAGAGGAGAGGGAGGAGAGAGGAGAGGAGGAGAGGGGAGGAGAGGAGGGGGGAGAGAAGAGGGGAGGAGGAGAGGAGAGGGGAGGAGGGGAGAGGAGAGGGAGGAGAGAGGAGAGGAGAGGAGAGGGGAGGAGGAGAGGAGGGGAGAGGAGAGGAGAGGGGAGGAGGGAAGGAGAGAGGAGAGGAGAGGGGAGGGGGGAGGAGAGGGGAGAGGAGAGGGGGAGAGAGGCGAGGAGATTGAGGAGAGAGGAGAGGAGGGGAGGGGGGTCTCACTGAAGGTCACCATGTGGGCGTCGCTGCCCTCCTGGATTCACATCAGTCCTAAACAGGCTCTATTTTCCTCTTTAGCTCACCATTATCTCACCATTATCTCACCATTATCTCACCATTATCTCACCATTATTTCACCATTATCTCACCATTATTTTGCTCGCCCTGGTTTTGGACTGGACGCTCTGGTTCTCAGACCCTCGTCCAGTTCATCCCAGAGGTGCTGGATGGGCTTGAGTTCAGGGTTCAGTCCACACGTCTAACCATGGCTTTCTGGACCTGGGCTGGGCATTGACACCCCCCAACCGGTCCAGTGCAGGTGGGCAAAGTTCCCCAAAGCCAGAGTGGTGCCTGACTGTGTCCAGCTGTGGTTGGACTCTGACTGGACGGAGACGCGTGTCCCTCGTGTATCTTCCTCTCCAATTCGACTTTAATATGAGAAAAGCTGAGTAGGAAACATCAGAATCAGCAAGAGCCACGTCCAACGGAGGGGGGACACTGGAGGGGTCAGGGCTGTCAAGATCACTGCTGACGTCCTCGTGCTGTCCCTCAGGACCTGGCCATGGCCGTGGATGCAGAAGGTGAGAAGATCAAGGACCCAATGAGGCTGATTGTGCCAGTCCTGCTGGACGCCAACGTCTCGGTGCTGGACAAGATCCGCATCATCCTGCTCTACATCTTCCTGAAGAACGGTCAGTGTGTGTTTGAGATGAGCATGAAAGCACGTCCCTCAGGACAGGACAGGAACCTTCTGGGAGACTCTCGAGGTTCCTGTCAGGTGTAGCATGTCCAGGAGTCCCTGGGTTGTTCCTGGGTGTGATCACCTCGGTTAACTGGGACCAGTATCAGGGCCAGTAACACCAGACCACAGGAAAGACTCAGCTCCTCCTGAACCCGCCTTGTTGGCACCGGCCTGTGTGCTGCCTGTGTGCTGCCTGACCTGACTGTGTGCTGCCTGTGTGCTGCCTGTGTGTTGCCTGACCTGACTGTGTGTTGCCTGACCTGCCTGTGTGCTGCCTGTGTGTTGCCTGACCTGACCGTGTGCTGCCTGTGTGTTGCCTGACCTGCCTGTGTGCTGCCTGTGTGTGTTGCATGACCTGACTGTGTGCTGCCTGTGTGTTGCCTGACCTGAGTGTGTGCTGCCTGTGTGTTGCCTGACCTGACTGTGTGCTGCCTGTGTGTGTTGCCTGACCTGACTGTGTGCTGCCTGTGTGTGTTGCATGACCTGACTGTGTGCTGCCTGTGTGTGTTCCATGGCCTGACTGTGTGCTGCCTGTGTGTGTTGCCTGACCTGACTGTGTGCTGCCTGTGTGTTGCCTGACCTGCCTGTGTGCTGCCTGTGTGTGTTGCATGACCTGACTGTGTGCTGCCTGTGTGTGTTCCATGGCCTGACTGTGTGCTGCCTGTGTGTTGCCTGACCTGACTGTGTGCTGCCTGTGTGTGTTGCCTGTGTGTGTTGCCTGACCTGACTGTGTGCTGCCTGTGTGTTGCCTGTGTGTGTTGCCTGACCTGACTGTGTGCTGCCTGTGTGTGTTGCCTGTGTGTGTTCCATGGCCTGACTGTGTGCTGCCTGTGTGTGTTCCATGGCCTGACTGTGTGCTGCCTGTGTGTGTTGCCTGACCTGACTGTGTGCTGCCTGTGTGTGTTGCATGACCTGACTGTGTGCTGCCTGTGTGTGTTGCCTGACCTGACTGTGTGCTGCCTGTGTGTGTTGCATGACCTGACTGTGTGCTGCCTGTGTGTGTTCCATGGCCTGACTGTGTGCTGCCTGTGTGTGTTGCCTGACCTGACTGTGTGCTGCCTGTGTGTGTTGCCTGACCTGACTGTGTGCTGCCTGTGTGTGCTGCCTGTGTGTGTTGCCTGACCTGAATGTGTGCTGCCTGTGTGTGTTGCCTGACCTGACTGTGTGCTGCCTGTGTGTGTTGCCTGACCTGACTGTGTGCTGCCTGTGTGTGCTGCCTGTGTGTGTTGCCTGACCTGACTGTGTGCTGCCTGTGTGTGTTGCCTGACCTGACTGTGTGCTGCCTGTGTGTGTTGCCTGACCTGACTGTGCGCTGCCTGTGTGTGTGTTGCCTGACCTGACTGTGTGCTGCCTGTGTGTGTTGCCTGACCTGACTGTGTGCTGCCTGTGTGTGTTGCCTGACCTGACTGTGTGCTGCCTGTGTGTGTGTTACCTGACCTGACTGTGTGCTGCCTGTGTGTGTTGCCTGACCTGACTGTGTGCTGCCTGTGTGTGTGTTGCCTGACCTGACTGTGTGCTGCCTGTGTGTGTTGCCTGACCTGACTGTGTGCTGCCTGTGTGTGTTGCCTGACCTGACTGTGTGCTGCCTGTGTGTGTGTTACCTGACCTGACTGTGTGCTGCCTGTGTGTGTTGCCTGACCTGACTGTGTGCTGCCTGTGTGTGTTGCCTGACCTGACTGTGTGCTGCCTGTGTGTGTGTTACCTGACCTGACTGTGTGCTGCCTGTGTGTGTTGCCTGACCTGACTGTGTGCTGCCTGTGTGTGCTGCCTGTGTGTGTTGCCTGACCTGACTGTGTGCTGCCTGTGTGTGTTCCATGGCCTGACTGTGTGCTGCCTGTGTGTGTTCCATGGCCTGACTGTGTGCTGCCTGTGTGTTGCCTGACCTGACTGTGTGCTGCCTGTGTGTGTTGCCTGTGTGTGTTGCCTGACCTGACTGTGTGCTGCCTGTGTGTTGCCTGTGTGTGTTGCCTGACCTGACTGTGTGCTGCCTGTGTGTGTTGCCTGTGTGTGTTCCATGGCCTGACTGTGTGCTGCCTGTGTGTGTTCCATGGCCTGACTGTGTGCTGCCTGTGTGTTGCCTGACCTGAGTGTGTGCTGCCTGTGTGTTGCCTGACCTGACTGTGTGCTGCCTGTGTGTGTTGCCTGACCTGACTGTGTGCTGCCTGTGTGTGTTGCATGACCTGACTGTGTGCTGCCTGTGTGTGTTCCATGGCCTGACTGTGTGCTGCCTGTGTGTGTTGCCTGACCTGACTGTGTGCTGCCTGTGTGTTGCCTGACCTGCCTGTGTGCTGCCTGTGTGTGTTGCATGACCTGACTGTGTGCTGCCTGTGTGTGTTCCATGGCCTGACTGTGTGCTGCCTGTGTGTTGCCTGACCTGACTGTGTGCTGCCTGTGTGTGTTGCCTGTGTGTGTTGCCTGACCTGACTGTGTGCTGCCTGTGTGTTGCCTGTGTGTGTTGCCTGACCTGACTGTGTGCTGCCTGTGTGTGTTGCCTGTGTGTGTTCCATGGCCTGACTGTGTGCTGCCTGTGTGTGTTCCATGGCCTGACTGTGTGCTGCCTGTGTGTGTTGCCTGACCTGACTGTGTGCTGCCTGTGTGTGTTGCATGACCTGACTGTGTGCTGCCTGTGTGTGTTGCCTGACCTGACTGTGTGCTGCCTGTGTGTGTTGCATGACCTGACTGTGTGCTGCCTGTGTGTGTTCCATGGCCTGACTGTGTGCTGCCTGTGTGTGTTGCCTGACCTGACTGTGTGCTGCCTGTGTGTGTTGCCTGACCTGACTGTGTGCTGCCTGTGTGTGCTGCCTGTGTGTGTTGCCTGACCTGAATGTGTGCTGCCTGTGTGTGTTGCCTGACCTGACTGTGTGCTGCCTGTGTGTGTTGCCTGACCTGACTGTGTGCTGCCTGTGTGTGCTGCCTGTGTGTGTTGCCTGACCTGACTGTGTGCTGCCTGTGTGTGTTGCCTGACCTGACTGTGTGCTGCCTGTGTGTGTTGCCTGACCTGACTGTGCGCTGCCTGTGTGTGTGTTGCCTGACCTGACTGTGTGCTGCCTGTGTGTGTTGCCTGACCTGACTGTGTGCTGCCTGTGTGTGTTGCCTGACCTGACTGTGTGCTGCCTGTGTGTGTGTTACCTGACCTGACTGTGTGCTGCCTGTGTGTGTTGCCTGACCTGACTGTGTGCTGCCTGTGTGTGTGTTGCCTGACCTGACTGTGTGCTGCCTGTGTGTGTTGCCTGACCTGACTGTGTGCTGCCTGTGTGTGTTGCCTGACCTGACTGTGTGCTGCCTGTGTGTGTGTTACCTGACCTGACTGTGTGCTGCCTGTGTGTGTTGCCTGACCTGACTGTGTGCTGCCTGTGTGTGTTGCCTGACCTGACTGTGTGCTGCCTGTGTGTGTGTTACCTGACCTGACTGTGTGCTGCCTGTGTGTGTTGCCTGACCTGACTGTGTGCTGCCTGTGTGTGCTGCCTGTGTGTGTTGCCTGACCTGACTGTGTGCTGCCTGTGTGTGTTCCATGGCCTGACTGTGTGCTGCCTGTGTGTGTTGCCTGACCTGACTGTGTGCTGCCTGTGTGTGTTGCCTGACCTGACTGTGTGCTGCCTGTGTGTGCTGCCTGACCTGACTGTGTGCTGCCTGTGTGTGTTGCCTGACCTGACCGTGTGCTGCCTGTGTGTTGCCTGACCTGCCTGTGTGCTGCCTGTGTGTGTTGCATGACCTGACTGTGTGCTGCCTGTGTGTTGCCTGACCTGACTGTGTGCTGCCTGTGTGTGTTGCCTGACCTGACTGTGTGCTGCCTGTGTGTGTTGCCTGACCTGACTGTGTGCTGCCTGTGTGTGTTGCCTGACCTGACTGTGTGCTGCCTGTGTGTGCTGCCTGACCTGACTGTGTGCTGCCTGTGTGTGTTGCCTGACCTGACTGTGTGCTGCCTGTGTGTCACCTGTCAGGTGTGACTGAGGAGAACCTGTGCAAGCTTCTTCAGCATGCCAGCATCCCTCCAGAGGACAGTGACATCATCTCCAACATGGCCCACATGGGTGTCCCCATAGTGTCAGAGGTGAGCTCTCATGGATCAGGACCAGCAGTTACCTGGGAGCTGGTTTTAACTGGTTTCCAGCAGGTTTCAACAGCAGCTCTGTGGTTTCTGACAGGCCACATCCAAGAAAGCAAAGAAACCAGACCGGAAGGAGCGAATCAGTGAACAGACCTACCAGCTCTCCAGGTGGACTCCTCTGGTGAAGGATCTCATTGAGGTACCTCTGCTGGTCTCTGGTGGACTCACAGCAGCAGCACTGGGGCCTCGTTGTTCCTGCTCTTTGTTAGAGAACTCTGATCCAGACCAGCCAGCAAATCCACCGCTGCATAGATATACACAACTGACCCCCTCCACCTCCCCCCCCCCCCACACACACACACACACACACACACACACACACTTGTGGATCAGTCAGCTGATCACAGATCCAGAGGCAGTTGTCTCTTGTCCAGCAGCTCTGAGAGGTGTCAGGATCAGAGAGCCTGAGGTGACCTCCCAGGCCCCCCTAGCCTCCGTCTCATGTCCCTTCACGCCAGTGTACAGGAGACAGTTTCAGCCTGCTGTCGTCCATCAGCCTGGACGTCTCTGATGGTAACGGTCCAAACCTTTTCACCTTTAGGATGCCATCGAGGACAAACTGGATTCCAAGCTGTATCCATACATCTCCCAGCGACAGGTGTCGGCTAAGGCCAGTGCTCCTTCCAGGTGAGTGTGTGTTCCATTAGCAGCATCACTGATTCTTCAGGTGTGTGTGTGTGGGGGGGGGGACGGGGGGCCCAACATGCTCATCCCACACGGAGGGTTTGAACCCCCAACCTTTACGCGGCAGAACGAACCACTAACCAGTCCTTCTACTTTTACAGCGCTCGCTATGGTAACTGGCACAAAAACAGGGGCCCCACTGAGATGAAGACAGGACCCAGGATCATAGTCTTCATCATTGGGGGGGTGACGTACAGTGAGATGCGCTGTGTGTATGAGGTCACCCAGGCCAATGGCAAGTGGGAGGCCCTGATCGGTGAGTGGCCTCAGACTCACCTTCTCTGACTCCCTCGGGAGGCTTCCCGTCCTGGTCTCTAGAGCCGTTCAGGGAGTTACTCCTCACAGCCACCATCTGCTCCTTTCATGCGCAGGTTCCACTCACATTCTTACTCCACCTAAATACCTGAAGGACCTCCAGCACGCAGACTTCCTGGACCCCAATGCTGCAGCAGAAGAGCCCGAGGCGGTGGCGGCGGTGGCGGCGGCGGCAGAATGAAGACGTTTGGGTGTAAATGCACGAGGAGCAGAGCAGTGCCCCCCCCCCCCCCCCCCCCCCCCCCCACGCTGTACACGGTTGGGTTGACTCTGACTGTGCTCCTTTGTGTTCTGTTACTCGGAGTGTCGTCTGTTCAGTAAACCTAAACTAGCTTAGCTGTAGGAGTCCAGTCTTTGAGAGGACCAGCGCAGAGCTCCACCTGCTCCCCCGGTGTGTGTGAGGCTGAACCCCCTCCTGCTTTATTGACTCTACGCTTGTCCTTCAGTAGCAGATCGACTGTGACGTGGCTGTAGGAGCCGAGTGAGATGAAGCCTTGAGGGGGGAGAGCCAGAGTGGTTTTGCTGTTGTCGTCTTCTCCCTGTTTTTGGCTCCATGTGTTGGAGCTTCCATCTTGTTGGTGATTGATTAGGTCATTGATTATTGTTGTGCTGTGAGTGTGATTCTCTGTGACTACAGTGCTGTGGTGAACACTGACCTCCAGGAGTGCTGAGGCGTCTGTTCAGCTAATAAAACACCTGTTCCAAAGGCTCCAGTCATTTGTTTGAGGGTGATCAATGATCACGGAAGAAGACCACCAATATGAAAACACCCAGACTTGGGTTCTGTGACAGTTCCCGGCTGGAATCAACCAGCTGATGAAAGAAGACTTTGTGCTCTTTACGTTCTTATTTTTAGGTGAGTTCAAACCTTCAAACTGAGCTGTGACGGGAAGGAGCAGGTGCCTTCAGCAGGGCCAAGATGTAGCTCCATAACACGTCTGGGAAGGTCTCCTGGTGAGAGGGTTCAACCACTTGTCCCGGGTCAAAACCACACACTTTAGCTCCGATTGTTGCAGTTAAAAACACTTTTGCTCACTGGAATCAAAACAATGTGAAGTCGTGGACCAACTGAATATGTGAAAATAAATGAATGACAATAAATGTTTCAATGTCTGTAAAATATTTGTGTTCTTATAATCCACAACTACAACTGCTCGAATCTTCCCCACAAATCACAAATCTCTGCTGTCCTGCAGACCCTTCTGTTCCAGTCCATGGAGCCAAGGCAGGGTCCCTCAGCCAATCAGAGGGGGTTCTGTCCCTCAGCCAATCAGAGGGGGGTTCTGTCCCTCAGCCAATCAGAGGGGGGTTCTGTCCCACAGCCAATCAGAGGGGGGTTCTGTTCCTCAGCCAATCAGAGGGGGGTTCTGTCCCACAGCCAATCAGAGGGGGGTTCTGTTCCTCAGCCAATCAGAGGGGGGTTCTGTCCCACAGCCAATCAGAGGGGGGTTCTGTTCCTCAGCCAATCAGAGGGGGGTTCTGTCCCACAGCCAATCAGAGGGGGGTTCTGTTCCTCAGCCAATCAGAGGGGGTTCTGTCCCACAGCCAATCAGAGGGGGGTTCTGTCCCTCAGCCAATCAGAGGGGGGTTCTGTCCCACAGCCAATCAGAGGGGGGTTCTGTCCCTCAGCCAATCAGAGGGGGGTTCTGTCCCTCAGCCAATCAGAGGGGGGTTCTGTCCCACAGCCAATCAGAGTTTGCCTGCATAGCAGGGTGAGAAGGAGAAGACTCAGTGGTGGATTTGATCAGCATATAATGGCTGGTATTAATGTGACCACAGGGAGCGGTTTAGGCAACATTTTAGCTAGTTGTGAGAAGGATTCTGAGCTAATGTAAAGAGGGGACCCTCTTCATGAGGGCCCCTGCCAAAGCCTGCATCTACTGCCTCCGCTTCGATTGTGTGTCACCTCTCTTCATGACATTCTTCTTCATGGCATCCTTGTGTATGATCCAAGAGTTCTTCACACCAGCGTTCATCATACACACAGTGGACCAAAGTACCAACACTTCCCTTCTCCCTTCCTCCTGTGTGCATGGATGACAAGAGTAGTGCAAGCTTCTTTTTAGAAGCTGCATCACGAGGAAGGTCACCAAAGTTAGCTCTGGTGAAAAGAAAAGCTCTGGAGCCTGCCGTGCGAATTTCCTTATTTATGATCACGTGGGATCGCTCTTGTTTGCTGTCACCGTCCCCACAAGGGTCAGGCCACAGTGGTCCAGCAGGTCGATCGGCAGTGGCACAATTATCAGGGGTCATAGTCCTGTTTGTCTGGTGATGTTGCTCAGTCAGCTCCTCGGTAAAATGATGGCCAAGACGTTGACCCCCTCGTTGTTGTGTCACCTGTTTCCCCAGGTTTGGTATCCCCAGGTTTGGTATCCCCAGGTTTGGTATCCCCAGGTATGGTATCCCCAGGTTTGGTATCCCCAGGTATGGTATCCCCAGGTTTGGTATCCCCAGGTATGGTATCCCCAGGTTTGGTATCCCCAGGTATTTTTTACCCAGGTATGTTATCCCTAGGTATGGTATCCCCAGGTATGGTATCCCCAGGTATTTTTTACCCAGGTATGTTATCCCCAGGTATGGTATCCCCAGGTATGGTATCCCCAGGTATGTTTTACCCAGGTTTGGTTTCCCTGCTAAGAGGTACTTGCTGTGGACATCATTGGCAAGGACAAGCTTGACTCCATATTTGGCAGGTTTGTTGGGGATGTACACCCTAAATGGACACCTCCCTCTAAAAGCCCAGCTGTTCATCCAGTTATGTTGCCCCGGGCACATACAACTTTGTAGTTTTCCTTGAATATGTCCCATATTTTCTACTTTCCTGCCTTGTGTCAGGCTTAGCAAATTGCAGAAAGGCAAGGAGGAATGAAAAGCGACCCTCAGACATAGCAGCACGGTGCACAGGTACCCCAGAACTGGGGGTTCCACATGTCCTGCTGACTACCACTAAATAGAAACATCCCCAGCATTGCACGCACCTCTGCTGCTGCTGTCCTCTCAACTGTAGCTGTCTTCTGATATTTTGCAGCTTCAGCATCAACACGGATGTTTGTCCATGTCATGATTTCGTTGCTGATTTGGTCCTCAAAGGCTCAAAATGTGGATCTCTTCTCAGGGGTGTTGGTCCTGGTGTCAAAGCAGGCCTAACGTTCTGTGCCGCTGTCCTGGTGGTTACTGATGTCTGAACCCAAAAACCCCTATAGAAGCTGTTTCCAAATCTCTCAACAGGGGACACACCATCATACTCATCCTTATGACGTCGTCTTCTTCCTCTGCGACCAGCTGGAGGTGTGGCAGGGGAAGTAGGAAGGGCCGTAGATCTAGAGGCATCAGGTCCTGGGGTGGCCATTTGTCTGGTGGTAGGAATACCACAATCATTGCGTCGCATTATTTTTCTCTCATGACTTGAAGTGCTAGGGCTCAATGCCACATGCTCGTCCTCATCCTCATTCCCTTGGTTCTGGTATGGAGTCTTTATCACCGTCACTGTCATCCATCACCTCTGCTTCCACATGATCAAGGTCTTGATCAAGGTTTTCCCTGAACAGAAGCTCTTGTATTTTCGTCTCAGGTATTTGACTGAATCTCTGGACATTTCTTTTTTCCTAAGTGCTACAACTTTATTTGTAGCTAGGTAGCTAAAAGCTTAGGTTTGTAGATATAAATTAACATTAGCTACATGTTACTCATGTGTTAGCATGCCAGAGTAACCAAGCCTGTGATAGGTTGGGGCAGAGAATGTGGCCTGAATGTTGGTTCCTCTGAAAAGTGCAACGAGCGCCTGAGCTAAAACACACAAACGTGGAATTCCACTCGTAAAATATGTTCCTCTCTCTCACGAAGGTCGGGTGAAAATCACCCGAACGCATGCCTCTCGAAAAAAAAGCATATATCCGGGAGGAGGAAACAAAGGCACCGCTAACGACAGCATGAGCCGCCTGAAGCTACTCAAGGACCCATGAACCTCAGACAGCAGCAACACAATGAAAATCACATGACAAGAACTGCGGGGGTGGAAGTGTGCTGTAGTGTTGTATAATATAGATACAGTATCTAGATACAGTAGATACTGTATAATAGATACAGCAGATACTGTATAATATGGATAGATACTGTATAATATGGATACAGTAGATACTGTATAATATGGATACAGTAGATACTGTATAATATAAAGTAGATACTGTATAATATAGATAGATACTGTATAATATGGATACAGTAGATACTGTATAATATAGATACAGTAGATACTGTATAATATAGATACTGTATAATATATATACAGTAAACCTGTATGTCTTAGGATCCATCATTAGAAAAGGGTCTGGAGGACGTCTGGGTATATTTCAATGGTTGAAAGAGTGAAGACAGTTATGGAAGTCATAAATATCCTCTTAACTGTATATACATTAAAGATTGTACACATTGTAAATAACATCATCTTGACACCTGATTGTTGCATTAATATAACGTAACACTCATTTCTCTAGCTGCTGCTTTTGCAGGATCTCATTTTAAACTCTGTCTTCTAATTACAGAAAGTCAATTAGCCTCATTACGTTGTCGAGCACTTTTTGTGTGGGACATTATATATTCAGACCCTCAACAGATGTGAAACATCAAACCATAAAATGAAAAGAAACCATAGTGGTGATAATATTAATATTCCTGACATGAAAAGTTCCTCCAACCCAACATGAAATGAGCTCTAAGGTCATTCATGTGTGTGTTTATGGTCTACACAATCCAGCAACACATGAAGGTGATCTAACAGAGATGTTGGAGAACCGTGCACGTGCACGTGCACCCGTCCGGAGGTGACGCAGAGCTCCAGCTGCACCACCCTGCTGGATGCATTGATCTTCCTATTAATTAATAAGGTTGTCAGGCTAAACTCAAACAGGCAGCTGGAGCTTCCTTAGTGGGCGGGGCCAGCTGCTCCTGCCTCTGCAGGACTTCCTTAGTGGGCGGGGCCAGCTGCTCCTGCCTCTGCAGGACTTCCTTAGTGGGCGGGGCCAGCTGCTCCTGCCTCTGCAGGACTTCCTTAGTGGGCGGGGCCAGCTGCTCCTGCCTCTGCAGGACTTCCAGTGGTGAGAACATCCAACTCCACACACTTGCTCATGAGCACTACGTCAGCTGTTACTGGCTGCACGCAGGGAAGCCCTGAGCTCCTCCCTGTGCTCCTCCTGCCCTCCTCCCTGAGCTCCTCCCTGTGCTCCTCCTGCCCTCCTCCCTGAGCTCCTCCCTGTGCTCCTCCTGCCCTCCTCCCTGAGCTCCTCCCCGAGCTCCTCCCTGAGATTCTCCTGCCCTCCTCCCTGTGCTCCTCCTGCCCTCCGCCCTGTGCTCCTCCTGCCCTCCCTGTGCTCCTCCTGCCCTCCTCCCTGCGCCCCTCCTGCCCTCCTCCCTGTGCCCCTCCTGCCCTCCTCCCTGAGCTCCTCCTGCCCTCCTCCCTGAGCTCCTCCCTGAGCTCCTCCTGCCCTCCTCCCTGAGCTCCTCCCTGTGCTCCTCCTCCCTGAGCTCCTCCTGCCCTCCTCCCTGTGCTCCTCCTGCCCTCCTCCCTGAGCTCCTCCCTGTGCTCCTCCTCCCTGAGCTCCTCCTGCCCTCCTCCCTGTGCTCCTCCTGCCCTCCTCCCTGAGCTCCTCCCTGTGCTCCTCCTCCCTGAGCTCCTCCTGCCCTCCTCCCTGTGCTCCTCCTGCCCTCCTCCCTGAGCTCCTCCTGCCCTCCTCCCTGTGCTCCTCCTGCCCTCCTCCCTGAGCTCCTCCTGCCCTCCTCCCTGCCCTCCTCCCTCAGCTCCTCCCTGCCCTCCTCCCTGCCCTCCTCCCTGTGCTCCTCCTCCCTGCCCTCCTCCCTGTGCTCATTTATATGATTGAACATGCAGGAGCCCCTCATCCAAGCTGGGGTGCAGACCTTCACGACACCAGGGTTCATCGTGGAGTCCCAAAGACCTGCTTTGGAGCACAGACCTGCTTTGGAGCACAGACCTGCTTTGTGTCTGTGTTCTGGACCGGCCCAGGCGCGGGTCTTCAACACCTCGGCTGATCTCCTTTTGGACTGTTGTCATATTTCTGTGTAGGGTTAGGGTTACAGTAGTTCTCCTGTTTTAGTTAAAGCTCTAGTAGAAAAGCAGCCGGCTCGTAACAGCACGAAGCACCTTCACACTGGCCCCCGCCGCTGCCAAACACTCTGAAATACTGAGTTCAGAGGAAATATTCCGGCCGCGATCCATAAAACATCCTGAACATCTCACATTTCTGCCTCCAGCCAAGTGGCTCCTGCAGCTCCTCTACTTAAAGGGAACAGCTGTTGGGTTCTTGAAGATAGTCTCACACATGGAGTAAACCCTTTCCTTTGGAGTGCAATCAGCTAATGCCAATATATACTTTACACTTAGGACATCAACATGTTTTACAATAGGTGATTAAGTTTATGAGGTTGGGGCAGGCCCTCTGGACCAGGGGCAGGCCCTCTGGACCAGGGGCAGGCCCTCTGGACCAGGGTCAGGCTCTCTGGACCAGGGGCAGGCCCTCTGGACCAGGGGCAGGCCCTCTGGACCAGGGTCAGGCTCTCTGGACCAGGGGCAGGCCCTCTGGACCAGGGTCAGGCTCTCTGGACCAGGGGCAGGCCCTCTGGACCAGGGTCAGGCTCTCTGGACCAGGGGCAGGCCCTCTGGACCAGGGGCAGGCCCTCTGGACCAGGGGCAGGCCCTCTGGACCAGGGGCAGGCCCTCTGGACCAGGGTCAGGCTCTCTGGACCAGGGTCAGGCCCTCTGGACCAGGGGCAGGCTCTCTGGACCAGGGTCAGGCTCTCTGGACCAGGGGCAGGCCCTCTGGACCAGGGTCAGGCCCTCTGGACCAGGGTCAGACTATAGTCCCGGCTCTGCCACCAAAAAGTCAATATGGTTCTTCTCTTTGGTCTTGAAGGCCTCGGCGATGATCCTGGCTGCTTCCTTGTGCTCCCGTCCTCGCAGTGAGACACCGTTGACCTCCAAGATGATGTGACCCACTTTCAGCTGGCCGCAGTTATGAGCCGAACCTCCTTTCTGACAACAGACAGGAGACAGAAAGACAGCAGATGAGAAGGAACAAAGAAGCTGCGCTGCACTGGCCTGCAGTCTTCAACAGGCTTCCAGATCCAGATCTGGTTCACCTGTGGAGCACAGACACTCCTTAACTAAACTATCTGAATGGGACTGAGTCCATTCCACCCCTGGAGACCCGCTCTGCTGCTGTGGCGTTATGGTAGCCACTGTTCCCAGGCAGGTGGGTCCGAGGTGCCTCCTGACCCACCTGTGGCTCCTTCGGCCTGACTGGATCTGCAGCTTTAAAGAGCGGCTCATTTCTCCCAGCTTCCAGTTCACTGCCGCTCCGATCAGCCTCGATCACTTGGGCATTGGCCAGCCATCGCAGCTTTAGCTCTTCCTAACCAACTTCGGATGGTCTGGGTCAGGTTCTGGCTTCAGCTGGCTTGTTTGGCTTTCACACCATCAGGGGTTTCATTTAGTCCCTTCAAGTGAAGAACTGAGCTGCTGCTGGAGGAACCAGACTGATCTGAGTCCAAGCACTCCATCCAGGAGGAAGAAGACTTCCCACCAGGGACGGGTGAGGCAGGTGACCGTGACACCCTGAGCCACGCTGCTCAGCAGGGCAGGAAGCAGAGAAGATCTGACAGGAGCTGCGAGGGTCGTGGATGCTTCAGCTTCCAGGTTGGATCTTCAGGCGTCAGATGAGATTGACCAAAAGCTCTCCTGGTTTCAGAATCAGGCCCAACATGACTGTGTGATCACGGAACATCATTTTGTGCTATGCCTGACTTTCTGACCATGTTCAATTTATTGTGTTACTCAGGTTCAGGGGTGGAATGTTGGGCCGACTACCAGAACACATGAAGACCATTATCAGTTTGTTCTGAGTCATGGTCATGTGACAACTATTCAGGATCAAGTCCTGGTTCATGTTTCTGTATTTATTTTGTAACTGTGCATAAAAGTCAACCCAAAACTCTGCTGCTGAATCCGATCACTCGTGTTCCGCTTCAGTTGCACAGGCAGCAAGCGCCATGCTAATAAATGAGCTAAGCAGCTTTTCTGGGAGACCCTTCTGCTGTCACTGCATGTGGGAACCAAAGAGACGGAGGTTAGGGAACCCAGAGTTCCCCAGAACTACGGCCAGGCCTGCAGGGCCGCGTCCCCTGTAGGCCTTGAGGTGAGTCTTCATCAGCCCGAGGACGAGTGTCATGGAATTTAATGAATAACTGCTCCCTCCATCAGGGATCAGCTGATGCTAACCTGCTCCTCAGGATCGGGACACACCTCCACCGGAGGACCGTGCGACGGGTGTCAGCCAATGAAGGACATGAACCTTTCAGCCTCACCTGAATAGTGACTATACGCGGCAGAGGTCGGCGAGTGTTGGCTCCGCCCTCGATAGCGATGCCGAGAGTGCTGGCGTTCTTCACCACTTGGACAAGCGTAGCACTGGGCGCCGGGAGCGGCGAGCACGCCTGCTGGACACAGCAGAACATTTCAGTCTCCCTCTTTTACGCCTTCAGTAACTTCAGTAAAAGAAAACTGCATCTGATCATCTGGACAGGCTGAGCACAGCCCTGAAGGCAGGTCTGTAGTGTGGGGGGGGCTCACTGGTCTCAGGGGTCCTGGAGGAGCTACGTGGGCCCCTGCGTGTTCGCCTTTGCTCTGCTGGATTTTGCTGGGACGAGGGCTTCCGTCCTTGATGAGACCGCCCGCCTCAGCGATGTCCACCCCACTGTCCTCACTCAGCGTCTGGCCACTGTCTGACAGCTGGGACAGAGTGCCCCCTGCAGGTGGGAGGACCACACCGGAGGTTAAACCCACACCTGCTGCCAACAGAAAGGACTAATACTTTATTATTCGCTGGGTGACATTGAAAAGCAGTTAGAACGGAATTTAAAGTGTTGAGCTACGTATATCAGCCCTTCCTCACTCAGTCCTACTTTAGTCCTACACATTAAACATTCAGGTCCTTTCACTCTGCAGCAGCATTAGCATCTTCCTGTAGCCACCAGGGAGGGGAGCAAGCCTGAACAGACAACACAAACACACCAACCATCGAGAGGGAAGGAGCTTCGGGGAGGGCTTAGGGCTGGATGATGCACCCTTAAGCCTCATTCTCAATGAGCGGCGGCGCCTCAAACTCGGCGCCTGCTGCCCAGTGACACCTCAGAACATCCTGAAGAATCGATGAGCTTCATACCTCTCTGCTGGGCTCTGCAGTCTGCAGACAGCCGGTTCACATCTGCAACAAGGACTCTGTGGGGGAGGGCCGGGGAGCAGGGCCGGTCAGGACCGCAGCGGGGGCCGGCCGGTATGACGAGAGAGGGGCAGGGCGAGGGGCAGGGCGACAGATGAGGCGAGGCCATAGGAGACGCAGCTTTGGAAGAAGATGCAGACTTTGAGAAGATGGAGGACTTCTCGTAAGAGCTGGATCTGGACGGGAGCTTGACTGAAGAGTCTGGTCTCACGGAGCCACAGGAGTGGCGATGCTGCAGGAGGAGGGGGCAGCTGTGGTGTCCAGAGGTGGGCCTGCTGGGGGGAGCGGCATGCTGGCTAAAGTAATGAGCCAAATGTGAGTGGATGTGTTGCTCGGCCTCATAGATCTGGGTGGAGCTCTGGCAGGGATGGTGGAGGGCACTGAGGGAGGTGTGGTAGCTGGAGCCGGGGCAGGCGCGGCGGGAGGGGGCCGGCGACAACTGCTGGACGGTGGGCACGGATTTGAAGGCTTTTTGGAGGCAGTCTTGCAGTAGCCCAGTGGTTCCAGTGGTGCCGGTGGAGATTAGGCCGGGGTTCGGCTGCACCACACGTGCTGAAGGCCTCTGGCTGAGCTCCTCTCTGGACAGACTGTTCTGAGCCTGGAAGGCAACCCTTGGACCAGTCGCCTGCACTTCGCCCTGCAAAGTGAGCCCACATCCAAAACTCAGGTTCTCCAATGACCCCTTCAGAGCAGAAGATCAACAAAGCTGTGAAAAATATCACCCGTCAGCAGATTATAAGGACCATAATAACCTCGAATGTCCCCTGGTCAAAAGGACCAAATGAACCTTCCCAATATCTCAAACCAAATTATTGTCAGATCCTGACCTTGACTAATGGGGCTTCATGATTATGTTCATAACGAGGGACTTTAGTTTGGCCCCTCACGTGTCTGAACGGGACCTAAAACAGATGTGACCATACCAGAGCCAGGTTCTGCAAGGACGGAGCGTCCTCTTCCCGGTCCTTCTCTGTCCAGGCACCAAGACAGCCATCAGCCTGAAACAAAGAGCAGGTAAAGTGGAGCACTGCAGCACCAGAACCAAGTGCGGCAGCTCAGGGGCCCACAGCCACTTCAGGCAGGCAGCAGATGGAGGCTGGTCCCCCAGGACAGAGTGGTGAGAACAACAAGGCTGAGCAGCAACGAGGGGTTCCTGCTGGGACAGCCGAGGCATTCCAGGTGAACTCTGTAGTTCCAGCGCCTCGAAATGAGGGGAGAGTGAGCTGCAGGGGCCCCAGAGGACATGAGCAGGGGCCCAACTCCAGGGGCTCCTGGTCGGCCGCTAATAATCTGACAAATATTGTAAAATGAATGCAGCCCAATCAAGAAAAACTACGCACATGCTCTCTGGACGTAGGGACATGCTCTCTGGACACAGGGACATGCTCTCTGGACACAGGGACATGCTCTCTGGACACAGGGACATGCTCTCTGGACGTAGGGACATGCTCTCTGGACACAGGGACATGCTCTCTGGACACAAGGACATGCTCTCTGGACGTAGGGACATGCTCTCTGGACGTAGGGACATGCTCTCTGGACACAGGGACATGCTCTCTGGACACAAGGACATGCTCTCTGGACACAGGGACATGCTCTCTGGACGTAGGGACATGCTCTCTGGACACAGGGACATGCTCTCTGGACGTAGGGACATGCTCTCTGGACATAGGGACATGCTCTCTGGACGTAGGGACATGCTCTCTGGACGTAGGGACATGCTCTCTGGACAAACACACATGCTCTCTGGACATAGGGACATGCTCTCTGGACGTAGGGACATGCTCTCTGGACGTAGGGACATGCTCTCTGGACAAACACACATGCTCTCTGGACATAGGGACATGCTCTCTGGACGTAGGGACATGCTCTCTGGACGTAGGGACATGCTCTCTGGACGTAGGGACATGCTCTCTGGACGTAGGGACATGCTCTCTGGACACAAGGACATGCTGTCTGGACGTAGGGACATGCTCTCTGGACACAGGGACATGCTCTCATCTTAAGCAGTTGTACTCGACATCAAACCAGTTTTGAACGGGTTTACGTCCACTGGACCAGCAGACAGGTTGACCAGCACCAAAGCAGCCACTCCAGGATGGGAGCAGTGTGCCAGTAGGACCGAGTGTCCAGAGTAAGAGACCATCTCCCAGAGTGGTGCACATTTGCTCAGACTCACCAGCGCTCTGGTACTTTGCCCTGGATCATGGATCTGAGGAGCTGGCAGACTGCAGGGACACTGCGGGGGCACTGTGCCCAGGCCTCCGTGCCAGGCTTGATGAGCCTCTCTGTCGTGGTGGACCACCAGCCTGTCAAACAGCTCCAGATCCTGCAGAGCCACCAGGCTCCTCACCTCAGCCAACATGGACAGCTGCAGAGAGGGAGAAGCTGCGTCACCACCACTCTGGTTCTACAGTCAACATCTGCTCTCCTGCTGACCCTTCAGGGACCACGAGTAAAACCGACCCACGTTAGCATCTGATGGCAGGAACCTGGAGAGGAACATTAGAGTACTGTCGCCATGTGCAGGCCTGAACAGCCACTCAGAAGGTCTACAGGTCTCATGAAGGCTGCTGATCTGATCCGATTGATCTGATCTGAGATCAGTTGTTCTACCTTTGCATGAGTGTTGAAGAGCTCAAACAGGGCCATGACAAGGGCCTGCACAGCGATGTGTCCCTCCTGGTACTCCTGCAGGTAGTAGGCCATGGTCTCCCTCTCAGGCTCAGTCAGAAGCATGTAGGCCTGCTGCTCCAGAGACACCTGCACCCCCGGGGGGCCCACACCACCCCTGTGCACCGCTGGCTGAGGGGACAACGGAGAGAAGGGTGGAGGATGAGAGGAGCTGCTCAACATACAGAGGCCTCGCTGTTCCATGGCAACGGGGCGCCCTGAAGGTGCAGCTTCCTTCAGATGAGGTTTCAACGGACCACAGGTCCAGATCATCAGCCGAGATCTGTCCTGCGGCTCCATGAGGAGTTAAATGCAGGGACCTCCACGAGGGCCAGCTGGCTTTACCTCAGCCTGGTAGCACAAATGCTAATTAACAGCCGAGGCTTCTTACCTTTGCTGATCCAGGCGTCGCTCTGGCTGATGACGGTCTGCAACACACACACCAAGACCGTCCTTTATGTCTTAGAGCTTGAGAACGATCAGCCCCTCTGAACCCTGTGTTCCTGGCCCACGGCAGCAGCATGAGCGCTGCATCGGTTTTATCGTGAGGTGTGTGCTCACCTGGAGGTGCAGGTGCGTGCGCTCACGGCTGTGTGGACGCCCACGCTGGCATTGTGGCTGCTGACAGGCACATCAGCAGCGGTGGTCTCATCTATGGCCCGGCTCTGGATCCATTGGCCCTCCTCCATCAGGGTGCGGGCGTGAGGCAGGCGACCCACATCCCTCACCTTCATCTGCAGGTGGTGTCCTGTTTTCAGGATGTGAACGGCCTCATCGTGGGAGATGACGATAAAGCTCTGGCCATTCACCTCCAGGATCTGCTCACCCACCTGCAACGTAAGACAGGGACTTACAGGACATTCCCAGGTGGGCTAGGGTTAGGGTTAGGGCTAGGGTTAGGGTTAGGGTTAGAGGGTTAGGGTTAGGGTTAGAGGGTTAGGGCTAGGGCTAGGGCTAGAGGGTTAGGGTTAGGGGGTTAGGGCTAGGGCTAGGGCTAGGGCTAGGGTTAGGGCTACGGTTAGGGCTAGGGCTAGGGTTAGGGTTAGGGTTAGGGCTAGGGTTAGGGCTAGGGATAGGGCTAGGGTTAGGGCTACGGTTAGGGTTAGGGTTAGGGTTAGGGTTAGAGGGTTAGGGCTAGGGCTAGGGCTAGGGCTAGGGTTAGGGTTAGGGTTAGGGTTAGGGCTAGGGTTAGGGCTACGGTTAGGGTTAGGGTTAGGGTTAGGGTTAGGGTTAGGGTTAGGGCTAGGGCTAGGGATAGGGCTACGGTTAGGGTTAGGGTTAGGGTTAGGGCTAGGGTTAGGGCTACGGTTAGGGTTAGGGTTAGGGTTAGGGTTAGGGCTAGGGCTAGGGATAGGGCTACGGTTAGGGTTAGGGTTAGGGTTAGGGTTAGGGTTAGGGCTAGGGTTAGGGCTACGGTTAGGGTTAGGGTTAGGGCTAGGGCTAGGGCTAGGGCTAGGGTTAGGGTTAGAGGGTTAGGGTTAGGGTTTGGGGTTAGGGTTAGGGTTAGGGTTTGGTGACGAGACCAAAGGGGACCCCAAAGCCCGTGCAGGGGGCGAGGAGAAGGGTCGGATCAAAGGTTGGCCCCACAGGTCTAGGTTGCCGTGGAAACGGTTTGCCAAGTTCCAGGTCCCCTCGGTGTGGCTGTGCGCCCTATCATGGACACACTCACCTAGGTGAAGGGGAACCTTTCCTCCCCTCAGCAGCAACTGAACTCTAAGCAACCTCACCCACCCAGAACCCTGCAGGGCCCCATCCAGTCAGGATGAAACCCACTCATCATCTTCAAACTACCGTCCTCTGACCTGTAACAGGTTAGGGTTACGGCTCCTCGTGAACCCCTGAGGGGTCTACCGGCCTGCCCGGCGACTCCAGCCCCTCTGGAACACTGGCAAGCTGCTCTGCCAACATGTGGCTGCAATACTCAAGCATACCAAACTTCTGTGGGTTCAGGGTTCTGATCCGTATGGAGAAGTTCAGGTGCCTCCAGACCGGCACACGTCACCTCAAGCAGCACTCTCTTCTGAGCCAGCAAGTCTGCTGAGCTTAATCCAGCAATGGGGGAGTAAAGTGGGGCCCAGCCGGATGGGTCAGGTGCTGGTTGACAGGGGAGCCTCGGGGCCTCAGGCAGGACGGACAGTGAGAGTGGTTTGCTTGTTGAGGCAGAAAGCTGACCTAGAATCAGTGGGTCGGCCATCATGAGGAACTACGACTGGCTTGATGAGCAGAGGTCATGCTAACCCTGTTAGCACCTTAGCTGTGACACAGACAGATGCAGCTACTGAGCTCTGGCAGCGTGGAGCAGCAGCCTTCCTTTGACCACCACTGATCCAAGTCAGGGCCCCAGGAGCTGGGTGTGGATCTGCATGAAGCACTCCGGTGTGCTGAGCCGGTTTAACTCTGCATCATACAGGCAGGAAGGCGCCAAGAAAAGGTGCTTTTAACTTGAAAACATCCTCCTAAAAGAGCAAAGGGATCAAAGACATTGAGAAAAGCTGAAATGTGTGTGTGGTACCTTCAGTGCCTCAGCATCAGCAGCAGATCCAGGATCCACTCCCGTGATGTAGATCCCTAGTCCGTACTCTGCCCCCCCCCTGATCATCAGACCCAGAGAGCGACCGTCATCCATCCGCAGGATCACCTGGAGCAGAGGGTTCAGGGTCAGGGGCCAGCTACACTCATAGCTGGGGGGTCTGAGCTGGGGGGTCATAGCTGGGGGGTCGGAGCTGGGGGTCTGAGCTGGGAGGTCATAGCTGGGGGGTCATAGCTGGGGGGTCGGAGCTGGGGGGTCGGAGCTGGGGGTCTGAGCTGGGAGGTCATAGCTGGGGGGTCATAGCTGGGGGGTCGGAGCTGGGGGGTCTGAGCTGGGGGGTCATAGATCGGGGTCGGAGCTGGGGGTCTGAGCTGGGGGGTCATAGCTGGGGGTCAGAGCTGGGGGGTCTGAGCTGGGGGTCATAGCTGGGGGGTCATAGCTGGGGATCTGAGCTGGGGGGGTCATAGCTGGGGGGTCTGAGCTGGAGGGTCATAGGTGGGGGGTCGGACCTGGGGGTCAGAGCTGGGGGGTCATAGCTGGGGGGTCATAGCTGGGGGGTCGGAGCTGGGGGTCTGAGCTGGGAGGTCATAGCTGGGGGGTCATAGTTGGGGGGTCGGAGCTGGGGAGTCTGAGCTGGGGGGTCATAGATGGGGGTCGGAGCTGGGGGTTCATAGCTGGGGGTCATAGCTGGGGGGTCATAGCTGGGGGGTCATAGCTGGGGGGTCGGAGCTGGGGAGTCTGAGCTGGGGGTCATAGCTGGGGGGTCGGAGCTGGGGGTTCATAGCTGGGGGTCAGAGCTGGGGGGTCTGAGCTGGGGGTCATAGCTGGGGGGTCATAGCTGGGGATCTGAGCTGGGGGGGGTCATAGCTGGGGGGTCTGAGCTGGAGGGTCATAGGTGGGGGGTCGGAGCATCATCTATGTAACATAGAAGGTTGAGCCGTGATCAATTAAAGCAAATTGTATTCTAGTAAATTTCCCACTTTCCTGAGGGACGCTTTATTTTGATCATCACCCCTGATGTTTGGAGGGTCAAAGGTCAAAGTTCCTCCAGAGCCACATCACCCACATCTAATCATCTCTTCCTTGGGTTAGGGTTAGAGGGTTCGGGTTAGAGGGTTAGGGTTAGGGGTTCGGGTTAGGGGTTAGGGTTAGAGGGTTAGGGGTTAGAGGGTTAGGGTTAGAGGGTTAGGGTTAGAGGGTTAGGGTTAGAGGGTTAGAGGGTTAGAGGGTTAGGGTTAGGGTTAGAGGGTTAGGGGTTAGAGGGTTAGGGTTAGGGTTAGAGGGTTAGGGGTTAGAGGGTTAGGGTTAGGGTTAGAGGGTTAGGGTTAGGGTTAGAGGGTTAGGGTTAGAGGGTTAGGGGTTAGAGGGTTAGAGGGTTAGGGTTAGAGGGTTAGGGGTTAGGGTTAGGGGTTCGGAGCATCATCAACATTTCCTGGAAAGATCTGCTGATACCTTCCTGAGTTATTGTGTTCACAACCAGATCAACGCTGCTGTCACATGACCTGCTGTGGGAGGGGTAATGACTGCGATGACCTGCGAATCAGCCTCCATCATCATGCCGGGGGGCTAAATCCTGCCATTTATCTTAAGATCTACAGACAAGATTAGCTAGCTTAGTGGAGTCAGACGACCTGTGATTAGCGGCTGATTCTGAATGTTAGCATCTGATTCTGAATGTTAGCGGCTGATTCTGAATGTTAGCGGCTGATTCTGAATGTTAGCGGCTGATTCTGAATGTTAGCGGCTGATTCTGAATGTTAGCATCTGATTCTGAATGTTAGCGGCTGATTCTGAATGTTAGCGGCTGATTCTGAATGTTAGCGGCTAATTCTGAATGTTAGCGGCTGATTCTGAATGTTAGCTTCTGAGCTTCTGCTGTCACCTCTGCTTCCTGCCTGTTGGGGCTCAGGTGTGGGTTGTGTGAGAGTCACATGATCGTACCGCCCTGGAGGCGGTTTGGAGCTCGAACCTCAAACCACCAGCTGACTGTTTCAAACGAGCATCAGTGAAGCTTTTAAAGGAAATCACTGAGTAAAGAGCAGCTTCCTGTCAGGAAGTCCAGCTGTGTGCCGGTCACCCTAAACTGAGCGTCCCTCCAGCTCCCAGAGGCTCCTTTAGACCCAAGGACGTCTTCCTGTCTGCGTCTGTGTGGTGAGACGTGAAGGAGGAGGCTCCTGAGGGGCAGCAGGTGATTCAGGGGATGTCCAGCTGCGGTGGGTCGGGGGGTTTGACTTCAAATTCTGCCCCCTAGCTAGAGCATGTCTGTAGTTTAGTGCATATAATGCCCACGTTTCCTTCTGTAAGATCACGTCCCTACCGTCCTCTCGTCCACACTGGCTCCGTGCACGGGCTTGGCTTCTTCAGGATCAGGAGGAGGGGACACGCTCCGGCCCTGAGGGTCCACCCAGCTGTACAGGTGGTTGGTGATGTGGCCTCCAGGGATGTGACCCAGGGAACACACCGTCATGGCCAACGTTCTGCACCCCTTCAGCACCTGGTCCAGGAGGACACAAGTCAAACAGGGAGAGAAGAGTTTACAGACAGGAGGGACAGCAGGACGAGGGGGACAGGAGGGCCGGGACAGTAGGACGAGGGGGACAGGAGGGCCGGGACAGCAGGACGAGGGGGACAGGAGGGCCGGGACAGCAGGACGAGGGGGACAGGTGGGCCGGGACAGTAGGACGAGGGGGACAGGTGGGCCGGGACAGTAGGACGAGGGGGACAGGAGGGCCGGGACAGCAGAACGAGGGGGATAGGAGGGCCGGGACAGCAGGACGAGGGGGACAGGAGGGCCGGGACAGCAGGACGAGGGGGACAGGTGAGCCGGGACAGTAGGACGAGGGGGACAGGAGGGCCGGGACAGCAGGACGAGGGGGACATTTAATTCAGAGTCCTTCAGATGGAGCTCAGCTCCTGATGACTCTTCATGGACGACCAGTGTTTGAACCCAGACTGAAAACCTCCCTTTTTGATAAGACTCCTAATTAGCTGTTGTGTCCTGCTGCTGTGGGCCCAGACTGCTGGTGCTCCTATAACACAGATCTGCATATGAGGAGACCTGAAGGTGCCCCTGGACCCCCCCCCCCCCCCCCCCGGGCCCCTGGACTCCCCCTGGCCCCTGGGCCCCTGGACTCCCCCTGGGCCCCTGCACCCCTCCTGGGCCCCTGGACTCCCCCTGGGCCCCTGGACTCCCCATGGACCCCCCCTCCCACCCCTAAATGTGATTTACCTGTTGGCGGCTGCTCTCAGCTGTGGTCTGAACCACAGGGGTTCCTGGTACCTAAACAGCTGCTGGTTTTCAGAAACCTTCCGTTATCTTCCTTCCCCAAGAATCCGAGTCAATAACCAAAAACCACGTCCTGTGCTATCAGCCTCCAATGCTAACGTGCATATGGAGGTTTGTTTTACATCAAAGACGCCAGTAGAGTTGAGAGCAACACCTCCTCATTTAGCTCATTTAGCTTTGGGAGCTATGAGAAGTCCTGGTTGTTGTTGGACCTGATCCCAGATCCAGGCTGCTGGTGAGTTTGTGACCCTACTCAAACGTAATGTGTGAGAAGATCCCGGTGGAAGAACATGGACCCTTGAAGCCCTGATACCCTGCTCCAAAATAACCCCCCATTCACGCGGTAAAGGAGTGACCCAGTTCATTCAAAGGCTGTGATGGTTGTCTGCAACTGGAGCTGCACTAACGGATGAGGGACCGGAGCAGCCGGACAAAGAGCGTCTCCGCAGGCGGCTCCTCCTCCATTCAGTGTTCTAATTCTCTGTTGGACCACAACATCAGAGCATGAGCACCAGGAAGTCGCTGCTTCCTATTTTGGGTCCAAATGTTCTCTCTGAGCCTGGAAAGAGCCAAAGATCAGCTCCATCACCAGCAGAAGCAGGTGACAACCGCGTGTTCCGGAGGCCGTGTTGGCAGGAGCAGCTGGAGTGGGTGGACGAGGAGCTGAGTGAGTCCTGCACGGGCCCGAAGAGGTGGGCGGATGCTGAGAGGACTGTGCTGGGGGGCGCTGGTGAGTGGGGCCAGGCCGACGTCAGCACTGGTCACTCCCCCTGCAGGGGCCCCTCTGAGGGCCCTTCAGGAGCCTGAGTCAGGCCCGTTCTCTCATTCAGTGAGAGAAAAGCTTCGGTTACACAACCACCCCCCAGGAGAGCCCGAGCTCTGTTCCCAAACACATCAACAGTCCAGCTGACCCCCCAGGAGAGCCTGAGCTCTGTTCCCAAACACATCAACAGTCCAGCGGACCCCCCAGGAGAGCCCGAGCTCTGTTCCCAAACACATCAACAGTCCAGCTGACCCCCCAGGAGAGCCCGAGCTCTGTTCCCAAACACATCAACAGTCCAGCTGACCCCCCAGGAGAGCCTGAGCTCTGTTCCCAAACACATCAACAGTCCAGCGGACCCCCCAGGAGAGCCCGAGCTCTGTTCCCAAACACATCAACAGTCCAGCTGACCCCCCAGGAGAGCCCGAGGTCTGTTCCCAAACACATCAACAGTCCAGCGGACCCCCCAGGAGAGCCTGAGCTCTGTTCCCAAACACATCAACAGTCCAGCGGACCCCCCAGGAGAGCCCGAGCTCTGTTCCCAAACACATCAACAGTCCAGCGGACCCCCCAGGAGAGCCCGAGCTCTGTTCCCAAACATATAAACACATCAACAGTCCAGCGGACCCCCCAGGAGAGCCTGAGGTCTGTTCTCAAACACATCAACAGTCCAGCTGACCCCCCAGGAGAGCCTGAGCTCTGTTCCCAAACACATCAACAGTCCAGCGGACCCCCCAGGAGAGCCCGAGCTCTGTTCCCAAACACATCAACAGTCCAGCTGACCCCCCAGGAGAGCCCGAGGTCTGTTCCCAAACACATCAACAGTCCAGCGGACCCCCCAGGAGAGCCTGAGCTCTGTTCCCAAACACATCAACAGTCCAGCGGACCCCCCAGGAGAGCCCGAGCTCTGTTCCCAAACACATCAACAGTCCAGCGGACCCCCCAGGAGAGCCCGAGCTCTGTTCCCAAACATATAAACACATCAACAGTCCAGCGGACCCCCCAGGAGAGCCTGAGGTCTGTTCTCAAACACATCAACAGTCCAGCGGACCCCCCAGGAGAACCTGAGCTCTGTTCCCAAACACATCAACATATCAACAGTCCAGCTGACCCCCCAGGAGAACCTGAGCTCTGTTCCCAAACACATCAACAGTCCAGCTGACCCCCCAGGAGAGCCCGAGCTCTGTTCCCAAACACATCAACAGTCCAGCGGACCCCCCAGGAGAGCCCGAGGTCTGTTCCCAAACACATCAACAGTCCAGCGGACCCCCCAGGAGAACCTGAGCTCTGTTCCCAAACACATCAACAGTCCAGCTGACCCCCCAGGAGAGCCTGAGGTCTGTTCCCAAACACATCAACAGTCCAGCGGACCCCCCAGGAGAACCTGAGGTCTGTTCCCAAACACATCAACAGTCCAGCTGACCCCCCAGGAGAGCCTGAGCTCTGTTCCCAAACACATCAACAGTCCAGCTGACCCCCCAGGAGAACCTGAGCTCTGTTCCCAAACACATCAACAGTCCAGCGGACCCCCCAGGAGAGCCTGAGGTCTGTTCCCAAACACATCAACAGTCCAGCGGACCCCCCAGGAGAGCCTGAGCTCTGTTCCCAAACACATCAACAGTCCAGCTGACCCCCCAGGAGAGCCTGAGGTCTGTTCCCAAACACATCAACAGTCCAGCTGACCCCCCAGGAGAGCCTGAGGTCTGTTCCCAAACACATCAACAGTCCAGCTGACCCCCCAGGAGAGCCTGAGGTCTGTTCCCAAACACATCAACAGTCCAGCTGACCCCCCAGGAGAGCCTGAGGTCTGTTCCCAAACACATCAACAGTCCAGCGGACCCCCCAGGAGAGCCTGAGGTCTGTTCCCAAACACATCAACAGTCCAGCTGACCCCCCAGGAGAGCCTGAGGTCTGTTCCCAAACACATCAACAGTCCAGCTGACCCCCCAGGAGAGCCTGAGGTCTGTTCCCAAACACATCAACAGTCCAGCGGACCCCCCAGGAGAGCCTGAGGTTTGTTCCCAAACATATCAACAGTCCAGCGGACCCCCCAGGAGAGCCTGAGGTCTGTTCCCAAACACATCAACAGTCCAGCTGACCCCCCAGGAGAGCCTGAGGTTTGTTCCCAAACATATCAACAGTCCAGCGGACCCCCCAGGAGAGCCTGAGGTCTGTTCCCAAACACATCAACAGTCCAGCGGACCCCCCAGGAGAGCCTGAGCTCTGTTCCCAAACACATCAACAGTCCAGCTGACCCCCCAGGAGAGCCTGAGGTCTGTTCCCAAACACATCAACAGTCCAGCGGACCCCCCAGGAGAGCCTGAGGTCTGTTCCCAAACACATCAACAGTCCAGCAGACCCCCCAGGAGAGCCTGAGGTCTGTTCCCAAACACATCAACAGTCCAGCGGACCCCCCAGGAGAGCCTGAGCTCTGTTCCCAAACACATCAACATATAAACAGTCCAGCTCACCCCCCAGGAGAGCCTGAGCTCTGTTCCCAAACACATCAGCAGTCCAGCGGACCCCCCAGGAGAGCCTGAGCTGTTCCCAAACACATCAACAGTCCAGCTGACCCCCCAGGAGAGCCTGAGCTGTTCCCAAACACATCAACAGTCCAGCTGACCCCCCAGGAGAGCCTGAGGTCTGTTCCCAAACACATCAACAGTCCAGCTGACCCCCCAGGAGAGCCTGAGCTGTTCCCAAACACATCAACAGTCCAGCGGACCCCCCAGGAGAGCCTGAGCTCTGTTCCCAAACACATCAACAGTCCAGCTGACCCCCCAGGAGAGCCTGAGCTCTGTTCCCAAACACATCAACAGTCCAGCTGACCCCCCAGGAGAGCCTGAGCCGCTGTGATCCAGCCTCCTCCTCCTCCTCCATCCGGCGTGAGGTAATCTAGCGAGAGCTGCTTTTTATATCCTGGCGAGGGCCTGATGGCACTCGTGGAGTCGTTGCTGGACGTTATGTAACGTTATTTTTCTGCTGGTACGAAAAAGCTCTTGTTGTTTAAAAATAGACTCAAAGAGGAGCCAAAGTTAGATCACTACTGAGGAGTTTGAGCCCTCACGCTGCGGCTGATTAAACCCTTTCTCTGGATTTCTGTCCATTTCTATTTTCATGGCATCCTTTGTGTAACCTGGATCAGCAGTCGTAGGTGCTGTAGGTGGGACCAGGTGGTCCTTCAGTCACCCAGGTGGTCCTTCAGTCACCCAGGTGGTCCTTCAGTCACACCGGTGGTCCTTCAGTCACACCGGTCACGGTGAGGACAGGCTAACGCTAACGCTACCAGGGCTTCAAAATAAAACGATACATTCAAAGGTTATTGGGGAGTAAAGACAGTAAAGATGGCAGCTGAACAGATGCAGAGAGAGATGCCGTTCAGACCGAAGGACACGCTCGTCCCCCAGGTCCGATACGTCCAGTCAAAAGGTCAGGAGGGCAGCTGTTCTAGGGGCCGCTGGGACTATTCACCAGACATTATGATTGTTGTTATTATGGATGGCCCAGCACCCACAGGAGGACGAGCCAGGATCCTCGACGCTCCCATTCCCTGATAAAACCAGCTCGTGGAACTTTGAGTAGTGTTCCACCCAGGGTGTGGGGAAGAGGTAGAGGGATTCTGTTCCTGGCTTCACATCAGCTCGCAGAGATAAAGTCCTCAAGATGGATCAGACTCTTGTCAACACGGGTGTTCCCTGAGGTGAGGGGTGGACAGCTTACCCTAACCCCAAACCCCTCTAACCAGGATGTTTGAGTTCACCCAGGTGGATGAAAGGGGAGTTTACTGCACCTTCTGGTTGAGGAGCAGGTCCTGACTCAAACAGTGGTTTAGACTATGCCCCTTTTAGAGTCCTCTAGGGTACTATAGGGTGCCCCTTTTTGGGGACTACCGTCATCCTACTGGGGGACCTCAATGGTGAGGGAAGAATGGATTGGGAGCTTGACCGATGGATTGGTTCAGCTTCTCTAACTGGTCACAGCGTCACCGTGATGAGAGAGCTAAGCCGAAGGTCATCCAACCCTCACCAAGGTCAAGAACCTTGAGTAATGTTTGAAAGGACAAGACGACAGGCAGCGGCTCGGCCTCAGAGAGGGGGCGAGGAGCTCCGACATCTGAGAGGAGGTGAAAGTGGAGCTGCTATTTCTCACTGTTGAGATGAGCCAGTTAAGGTGATCTGGTCAGGACACCTCCAGGACACCTCAGGACGCCTCAGGACACCTCAGGATACCTCCAGGACACCTCGGGACACCTCCAGGACACCTCAGGACACCTCCAGGACACCCCAGGACACCTCAGGACGCCTCAGGACACCTCCAGGACACCTCAGGACACCTCAGGACGCCTCAGGACACCTCAGGATACCTCCAGAACACCTCCAGGACACCTCAGGACGCCTCAGGACACCTCAGGATACCTCCAGGACACCTCCAGGACACCTCAGGACACCTCAGGACACCTCCAGGACACCTCAGGACACCTCCAGGACACCTCAGGACACCTCAGGACACCTCCAGGACACCTCCAGGACACCTCAGGACACCTCAGGACACCTCAGGACACCTCCAGGACACCTCCAGGACACCTCAGGACACCTCCAGGACACCTCAGGACACCTCAGGACACCTCAGGACGCCTCCAGGACACCCCAGGACACCTCCAGGACACCTCCAGGACACCTCAGGACACCTCAGGACGCCTCAGGACACCTCAGGATACCTCCAGAACACCTCCAGGACACCTCAGGACGCCTCAGGACACCTCAGGATACCTCCAGGACACCTCCAGGACACCTCAGGACACCTCAGGACACCTCCAGGACACCTCAGGACACCTCCAGGACACCTCAGGACACCTCAGGACACCTCCAGGACACCTCCAGGACACCTCAGGACACCTCAGGACACCTCAGGACACCTCCAGGACACCTCCAGGACACCTCAGGACACCTCCAGGACACCTCAGGACACCTCAGGACACCTCAGGACGCCTCCAGGACACCCCAGGACACCTCCAGGACACCCCAGGACACCTCAGGACACCTCCCCGGGGAGAGGTTACATCCTTGGGACCCCAGGAGTGGTCTGAGCCTCCCTGCTGAAGCTGCCACCCCATGACCTGGACCTGGACACGCGGCTGGAGGACGGATGGACTAATATTCTTGTTATTGAGTTTCCACCGTGTCTCCTGGCTGCTGTTTCCTCAGTGTGGATGAAAAAGCAGAGCAGTTGTGGGAGGACCAGTTTTCCACCGCTGGTGTTTCCTGCGTCCTTGAATGCTAACATTTTAGCGGCACATAGCAAAACAATCCCCTAGTGCAGGAATGAAAGGGGACTTGTCTTATTGCTTTAATAACAGGGGCGGTTAGGGCTCCGTCTGATGGGAGCTGAGGGTTCTTGGTTCGAGTCCCAGGGCAGACGAACATGGAAGGTGTTCTGATAGTAGGGGGAGGTGCCAGAGCAACTTCAGAGCACTGCCCAGGTACCGTTGAGCAAGGCACCAAACCCACAATAAGACTGAGTCAGGACTCGACTACAAGTGTGAACACATGAAGAACATCACTGACAAACCAGATGTGAGGGGGGGCACGAAAGGCTGGGCTAAGGTGGCTAATGCTAACGGGGCCCAATCACCACAGCGACAGTCCGCTTTGAGTCCAGGATCAGCACCAAGATTGGGCTCTTCTGCTGCTACGCTTGAACCACGCGCGCGGTTAGCTTAGCATGTAGCATGTTAAAAATAAATAAGTCAATGTCACGGCAACAGCAGCAGTGGTGCGTAAAATACTGACACTCCCATACAGGCAGGCAGGCAGACAGGCAGGCAGACAGACAGGCAGACAGACAGACAGGCAGGCAGACAGGTAGGCAGACAGGCAGGCAGACAGGCAGACAGGCAGGCAGACAGACAGGCAGGCAGGCAGGCAGGCAGGCAGACAGGCAGACAGGCAGGCAGACAGGCAGGCAGACAGGCAGACAGACAGACAGGCAGACAGGCAGACAGACAGGCAGACAGGCAGACAGGCAGACAGACAGACAGGCAGGCAGACAGGCAGACAGACAGGCAGACAGACAGGCAGGTAGGCAGACAGACAGGCAGGCAGACAGGCAGGCAGGCAGGCAGACAGGCAGGCAGACAGGCAGACAGACAGACAGGCAGGCAGACAGACAGGCAGGCAGACAGGCAGGCAGACAGACAGGCAGGCAGGCAGACAGGCAGGCAGACAGGCAGACAGACAGACAGACAGGCAGACAGGTAGGCAGACAGACAGACAGACAGACAGGCAGACAGGCAGACAGGCAGACAGACAGGCAGACAGACAGACAGACAGACAGACAGACAGACAGGCAGGCAGACAGACAGGCAGACAGACAGACAGACAGGCAGGCAGACAGACAGGCAGGCAGGCAGACAGACAGACAGACAGACAGACAGGCAGGCAGACAGGCAGGCAGGCAGGCAGGCAGACAGGCAGGCAGGCAGACAGACAGACAGACAGACAGACAGACAGGCAGGCAGACAGGCAGGCAGGCAGGCAGGCAGACAGACAGACAGACAGGCAGGCAGACAGACAGGCAGGCAGGCAGGCAGACAGGCAGACAGACAGACAGACAGACAGGCAGGTGGTCTCTTTCCCTTGAAACAGGACTAAAGCTTCTTCTGAGCAGGTTTGGGCTGAACCCCTGATGCCTTCAGGGTTCAGCTGTGGGGGCAGAGGTCACATGGGACCCAGTTCTAAAGATCTGTGGAACCTTTTGGAATCTGCTGATTGGAATGAATTCCTCAGTCATCACAGATTTGTGGTTTTGGGTTAGGGTTAGGGTTGGAGGAGGAACAGGAGGAGTGACCCAGTAAGTTCTGCTCCCAGTTCAGCCAGTTCAGTGGTGTGAAGGAGAACAGGAAGTCTCACAAAGGTCCAACTCCAAAACCTCTGATTAATTCACAAATAACAACATCGGAACTACATTTGTTAGATCTAGCCGGTCCTACCTTCACGGCTTCAAAGTGAGTGACGTTATCAAAGTCCAGATCGTTGACGGTCAGAATCTGGTCTCCGACCCGCAGACCTTCTCTTTCCGCCGACGAGTCCGGTTCCACCAGGGACACGTAAATCCCCACGTTGTGTTCTGCCCCGCCGCGGATGCTGAAGCCCAAACCTTCCTGGCTCCTGGAGCGCGTCAGGGTGACTCTGCGCACGTCACAGCGAGGACCCCCCAGGACCGGCGGGGCCACGGCGGTCAGCAGGTCCTGGCCCCGCGACGGGTCCTGGCCCCGCGACGGGTCCTGGCCCCGCGGCGGGTCCCGGCCCCGCGGCGGGTCCTGGATGGAGCTGACATATTTCTGCAGAGCCGAGTCTCCGTCCTCGCCGAGGTCTTCCTCGCTGCCGCCGCCGCGGAGCAGCTCGGCCTTCAGGTACAGACCCTCGGAGGTGTACTGGTCGAAGAGCAGCTGGTCGGAGCGCGGGATGGCCACGCGCAGCATGGGCAGCAGCTGGCGCTTACTGGGCGAGTTCAGGATCACTTTGAGAGTCTGGACCAGGTCGAAGACGTTGCGCTTGGCGTGGTACACGTTGAGGCAGTGGACGAACTGCTGCCGCTCCAGGTCGCTGAGCAGGAGGTTGAGACCGTTGTGGAGCCGCCGGACGTTGGCGGAGAGCGCGCGGCTCCCCGCGTCGCGCGAGTTCCCCGGTGTGCTGAGCGAAGCGCGCTCCGGATCAGAGCTCATCCTGCACCATACCGGGAGGCGGTGCGACGCACGGACCGGGGGACGGGTCGCGCCTCTGTCAAAGTCGACGCGAAGCCCGCAACTGCTGGGATACCTCAACAGGTGACCGCGGGTGCACGCGCCAGGCGCACGACCCGCTGCGGCCGCGCGAGACGGGTCATTTCCGCCGGTGCCGGGAGTTCTCCTCGGGTCTCTGCCGGAGAAAAGTGCG
This sequence comes from Takifugu ocellatus, assembly GCA_027382335.1. Classification (NCBI taxonomy): domain Eukaryota; kingdom Metazoa; phylum Chordata; class Actinopteri; order Tetraodontiformes; family Tetraodontidae; genus Takifugu; species Takifugu ocellatus. The sequence goes on from JAPVLW010000057.1 coordinate 4,576,623, forward strand.
CTTGTCTGTAAGTTGTGCACTACATGAGCCGGACCCGCTGGGACGAGGCTCGGCCTGACCGTGCACGTGCTGCGGGAGAATTCTCCATCCCCGCCGCGCGCGCGGTGCACCTCCACGTCCCAAAATGGCACCTTGCGATGCGAATATGAACCCAGCAGAGTCCGATTGTTTCCACCAGCGACGCTCCGCTCAACTGGGAGCGCCGAGCTGGGCTCACTGGAGGAAATGACGCAGGTGCGCGTGCGCGCGCGCGCCTCTGCGTGTGTGTGAGAGAGAGAGAGCACGTTGCTTAGGAACCCTCCTCAGCTTCAGTCTTCTTCCGTCATTTCTGGCAGCGCATCAGCTGAAGCTTCAGTCAAATGTGACGTTGACCTGATTCCAGATGCTGCAGATGTTTGCCCCCCCCGCCCCCCCCCCCAGGTGTCGGTATTAGCTAGATCCCCACCTTTGGTGTCTAAATACAGCTCATCTCCCGGGGCGGGCCGAGGTGGAGGGCGTTAGAGTTGGGTTGGGTTTAACTGAGGCATGATCCTGAGATCCTGACAGTAATCCCTCCCTCCCCCATCCTCCTGCCTGGGGGCTCTTCAGGACCACAACAAGCAGCTCTGGTTTGGGAGAACAGCTCGACCCGGAACATTTTACATTTACCCGGAGAGTCCACTAGGGGTCGCTCTTAGTAAGTAGAAGTTGGAGAAGTTCTATTGTTGGAGAAATGGGCCTCTACGAAGCTGGAAGGACCCAAAACAGTGGAAAACTCAAGCTGGGCCTTAATTGCCTGGAGTTGGGCCACGGCGTGCCGGCTCCTCCCAGACCTGGAGCCAGCCCGCATCGGCATATAGGACACGTCTTCAAGCAGGCGGCCCAGCGGTGCTGGACTTCGATTACAGCTTGGCCTTCAGCACCAGAGCTGGTCCAGAGGATCACTGGTCTGGGCCTGAAGAACTCCAGCTTTATCCTCACAACCCATGAACCACAACTGGACCGTGCTGGAGGACGTGTTATAGGGTGGTCTCACACAACTACACCTGGTCCTCCTGGTCTCACCTGGTCCTTCTGGTCTCACCTGGTCCTTCTGGTCTCACCTGGTCCTTCTGGTCTCACCTGGTCCTTCTGGTCTCACCTGGTCCTTCTGGTCTCTCCTGGTCCTCCTGGTCTCACCTGGTCCTTCTGGTCTCACCTGGTCCTTCTGGTCTCACCTGGTCCTTCTGGTCTCTCCTGGTCCTCCTGGTCTCACCTGGTCCTTCTGGTCTCACCTGGTCCTTCTGGTCTCACCTGGTCCTTCTGGTCCTCCTGGTCTCACCTGGTCCTTCTGGTCTCACCTGGTCCTTCTGGTCCTCCTGGTCTCTCCTGGTCCTCCTGGTCCTTCTGGTCCTCCTGGTCTCACCTGGTCCTCCTGGTCTCACCTGGTCCTCCTGGTCAGAACCTACTGGCTCTAGGTTATTTATAGCTCACCTTAAGGGTTACGGTGAGAGAGCTGGAATCTTCCCACTGGGATTTAAGGAATTTACTGCGCCACAAAACCCCTTAGAACCATATTGTGTTTGTAGAGCCCTCAAAGTTGTCCTCCTACGGTGAAGAACTTAAGCTGAGACTTAGCTCCCGCCCACAACCCCCCCAGGATGGCACCCAGTGGGATTAAAGCCCTGCTGCCACTCTTCTCATTCCCCTTAAGATGCCTCCTCCCCCTCATCATCATCATCATCATCAGCAGCACCTTCATCCTCATCAGCAGCACCTCATGCTCCTCCTCATGCTGTTGGGAGGTTCCTGTGAGCTCCTCCCCTCCATGGACCCACCTCCTGTCCTCCTCATGCTGTTGGCAGGTTCCTGTGAGCTCCTCCCCTCCACGAGTGTGGATGGACCCACCTCCTGTCCTCCTCATGCTGTTGGGAGGTTCCTGTGAGCTCCTCCCCTCCACGAGTGTGGATGGACCCACCTCCTGTCCTCCTCATGCTGTTGGCAGGTTCCTGTGAGCTCCTCCCCTCCACGAGTGTGGATGGACCCACCTCCTGCCCTCCTCATGCGGTTGGGAGGTTCCTGTGAGCTCCTCCCCTCCACGAGTGTGGATGGACCCACCTCCTGTCCTCCTCATGCGGTTGGGAGGTTCCTGTGAGCTCCTCCCCTCCACGAGTGTGGATGGACCCACCTCCTGCCCTCCTCATGCTGTTGGGAGCATTGGCAGGTTCCTGTGAGCTCCTCCCCTCCACGAGTGTGGATGGACCCACCTCCTGTCCTCCTCATGCGGTTGGGAGGTTCCTGTGAGCTCCTCCCCTCCACGAGTGTGGATGGACCCACCTCCTGTCCTCCTCATGCTGTTGGGAGCATTGGCAGGTTCCTGTGAGCTCCTCCCCTCCACGAGTGTGGATGGACCCACCTCCTGTCCTCCTCATGCTGTTGGGAGGTTCCTGTGAGCTCCTCCCCTCCACGAGTGTGGATGGACCCACCTCCTGTCCTCCTCATGCTGTTGGGAGGTTCCTGTGAGCTCCTCCCCTCCACGAGTGTGGATGGACCCACCTCCTGTCCTCCTCATGCTGTTGGGAGGTTCCTGTGAGCTCCTCCCCTCCACGAGTGTGGATGGACCCACCTCCTGTCCTCCTCATGCTGTTGGGAGGTTCCTGTGAGCTCCTCCCCTCCACGAGTGTGGATGGACCCACCTCCTGTCCTCCTCATGCTGTTGGGAGCATTGGGAGGTTCCTGTGAGCTCCTCCCCTCCACGAGTGTGGATGGACCCACCTCCTGTCCTCCTCATGCTGTTGGGAGGTTCCTGTGAGCTCCTCCCCTCCACGAGTGTGGATGGACCCACCTCCTGTCCTCCTCATGCTGTTGGGAGCATTGGGAGGTTCCTGTGAGCTCCTCCCCTCCACGAGTGTGGATGGACCCACCTCCTGCCCTCCTCATGCTGTTGGGAGGTTCCTGTGAGCTCCTCCCCTCCACGAGTGTGGATGGACCCACCTCCTGCCCTCCTCATGCTGTTGGGAGCATTGGCAGGTTCCTGTGAGCTCCTCCCCTCCACGAGTGTGGATGGACCCACCTCCTGTCCTCCTCATGCTGTTGGGAGGTTCCTGTGAGCTCCTCCCCTCCACGAGTGTGGATGGACCCACCTCCTGTCCTCCTCATGCTGTTGGGAGGTTCCTGTGAGCTCCTCCCCTCCACGAGTGTGGATGGACCCACCTCCTGCCCTCCTCATGCTGTTGGGAGCATTGGCAGGTTCCTGTGAGCTCCTCCCCTCCACGAGTGTGGATGGACCCACCTCCTGTCCTCCTCATGCTGTTGGGAGGTTCCTGTGAGCTCCTCCCCTCCACGAGTGTGGATGGACCCACCTCCTGTCCTCCTCATGCTGTTGGGAGCATTGGGAGGTTCCTGTGAGCTCCTCCCCTCCATGGACCCACCTCCTGTCCTCCTCATGCTGTTGGGAGGTTCCTGTGAGCTCCTCCCCTCCACGAGTGTGGATAGACCCACCTCCTGTCCTCCTCATGCTGTTGGGAGGTTCCTGTGAGCTCCTCCCCTCCAGGAGTGTGGATGGACCCACCTCCTGTCCTCCTCATGCTGTTGGGAGGTTCCTGTGAGCTCCTCCCCTCCATGGACCCACCTCCTGTCCTCATGCTGTTGGCAGGTTCCTGTGAGCTCCTCCCCTCCACGAGTGTGGATGGACCCACCTCCTGTCCTCCTCATGCTGTTGGCAGGTTCCTGTGAGCTCCTCCCCTCCACGAGTGTGGATGGACCCACCTCCTGTCCTCCTCATGCTGTTGGGAGGTTCCTGTGAGCTCCTCCCCTCCACGAGTGTGGATGGACCCACCTCCTGTCCTCCTCATGCTGTTGGGAGGTTCCTGTGAGCTCCTCCCCTCCACGAGTGTGGATGGACCCACCTCCTGTCCTCCTCATGCTGTTGGGAGGTTCCTGTGAGCTCCTCCCCTCCAGGAGTGTGGATGGACCCACCTCCTGTCCTCCAGCAGACCTGCTTAACCATCTACTGACATTCACCCATCCAGTCACTTATTGGGTATTTATTAGTGCACCCGAACAGAACCAACAACACCAGCTGAACATTCTGAAGTTAGAAGACCAGAATCCAGAACGTTGATGAGAACGTGGTACATGTGAGAGGTTTGGGTCAGACACCTTCCAGCCAGATGTTTCTGGGTCTCTGGCAGCTCTGCCGGACACCAGGTCAGTCCAGGTCAGTCCATCATGTCTTTAGAGGTTCATTAGAGGTCGTTAGAGGTTATCTGGTGGTTCTTGCTGGAAGCCGGTGAAGAACCTTCTGGTCTGGAGTCACAGCTGTGATACGACGGTGTCAGCAAAGTTCTCCCTGTAGGCGAAGCACCGGGGGAAGATGCCGATACCTCCGGCACAGTGTCCTTCCAGCCACTCCTCGTTCACTAGGAGGAGGAGACACAGCGGAGGTGTGTGACCACCATGCTCACCATCAGGTAACTCTACCAGCTCTCACCTTCTCCCAAGATGTCGATGGTGTCGCCTTCACTGAACTCCAGGTCCTCGGGGCCTTGAGCAGCATAGTCGTACAGAGCCACCACCTGGTACTGGATGGGCCGGTTCTCCAGGGGGTCTTCAGTCTGGTCAGACGACAGCAGGTGAACGAGATGAGGTGCTTCTGCCTCAGGAGGCAGCAGCCAGGTGATGGAAGACTCACCTGGCACCACAGCGTCGCTCGGCCAGCCTGGGCCACTTCCTGCACTGTGACCTCTGACCCCTCCGTGTCCTTCACGGGTACGAGCGCCCGGGAACCGTGCTGCTTCTGTCTGAGAGAGGAGGACGTTGATGTTGGTGAGCATCGGTGCTCCAGGACCAGGACAGTGGGTGTGTCAGGCCCGGTCCAGAAGCACCTGGGAGTTACCTGAGGCGCAGGACAGATGCAGACTGGCCCAGTTTCTGTCCGATCTGCTGCTTCAGGTCATGGACCGACGTGTCCAGAGGCACCGACAGAGCCAGGGTGTACGTGTAGTGGACCTTCACCACCACAGAGTCCCTCTCTGCTGCCCCACCAGGACCCTGGGAGAAGGTGCGTGTGTGTGTGTGTGTGTGTGTCGCCGAGCGTCAGCAGCATTGATTATGGCTAACCAGGTGAAGGGTGCACAGGTGAGTCTTACCTGGCCGCGGGGGGGCGACACCGCAGCGCTCCTCTGTGGGGCTGCTTCCGTGGCAGAGGCGTAGGATGGAGGGGGGGTATCTGCACGGACAAACAACCCGGTTAGGTGGGGGCAGGACGCCACCTGGTGGCGCTGCTCCGGTACTGCTTCATTCAATCAGAGCTACAACAAAATCTGACACAGGTGTGTTCTCACACCCCAGTTTAATCTGACACAAGTGTGTTCTCACACCCCAGTTCTAGACACAGAAACGAGAGGAACAGGTGAATTACTGAAGGTTGTGACGTTAGAACCATCCAAACGAGAGGAACAGGCGATTAGAACCATCCAAACGAGAGGAACAGGCGATTAGAACCATCCAAACGAGAGGAACAGGCGATTAGAACCATCCAAACGAGAGGAACAGGCGATTAGAACCATCCAAACGAGAGGAACAGGCGATTAGAACCATCCAAACGAGAGGAACAGGCGATTAGAACCATCCAAACGAGAGGAACAGGTGACTTCAGTCCAGCTCCCTGGTAGCACGACTGACACGACCAGGCTGTTGCCCGTCTGTGGGCAGTCTGCCTCTTGAATACAGACGCTTCAACAGCTCCAAGCTGCAGCTGGAGACCGCTGAGCTTGGAGCTGCAGAGGTCCAAGACCAGACCCAGCTCACCTGCTGGCCTCATCAGTCCAGCAGGTGAGCTGCACTGATGCCACCTGACCAACAGGAGAACAGCACAGACAGGAGAACAGCACAGACAGGGGAACAGCACAGACAGGAGAACAGCACAGACAGGAGGACAGCACAGACAGGGGAACAGCACAGACAGGGGAACAGCACAGACAGGAGGACAGCACAGACAGGGGAACAGCACAGACAGGAGGACAGCACAGACAGGGGAACAGCACAGACAGGAGGACAGCACAGACAGGGGAACAGCACAGACAGGTGAACAGCACAGACAGGGGAACAGCACAGACAGGAGGACAGCACAGACAGGGGAACAGCACAGACAGGGGAACAGCACAGACAGGAGGACAGCACAGACAGGGGAACAGCACAGACAGGAGGACAGCACAGACAGGAGGACAGCACAGACAGGAGGACAGCACAGACAGGGGAACAGCACAGACAGGAGGACAGCACAGACAGGAGGACAGCACAGACAGGGGAACAGCACAGACAGGGGAACAGCACAGACAGGAGGACAGCACAGACAGGGGAACAGCACAGACAGGGGAACAGCACAGACAGGAGGACAGCACAGACAGGGGAACAGCACAGACAGGGGAACAGCACAGACAGGAGGACAGCACAGACAGGGGAACAGCACAGACAGGGGAACAGCACAGACAGGAGGACAGCACAGACAGGGGAACAGCACAGACAGGGGAACAGCACAGACAGGAGGACAGCACAGACAGGAGGACAGCACAGACAGGGGAACAGCACAGACAGGGGAACAGCACAGACGGGAACAGCACAGACAGGAGGACAGCACAGACAGGGGAACAGCACAGACAGGAGGACAGCACAGACAGGAGGACAGCACAGACAGGAGAACAGCACAGACAGGGGAACAGCACAGACAGGGGAACAGCACAGACAGAACAGCACAGACAGGGGAACAGCACAGACAGGAGGACAGCACAGACAGGGGAACAGCACAGACAGGGGAACAGCACAGACAGGGGAACAGCACAGACAGGGGAACAGCACAGACAGGAGGACAGCACAGACAGGAGGACAGCACAGACAGGGGAACAGCACAGACAGGAGGACAGCACAGACAGGGGAACAGCACAGACAGGGGGGCGACCTTGAGAGGGGGCAGCAACACTGGAGTGGCTCCTGGGGCGAGCTGGTGGCCTGAGTTCAGGGGGCAGAGGGATCCCACTGGGAACACTCTGAAACAGGAAGCACACAGGTTAGGGCGGGGCCCCTTGAGAGTGTTGCCATGGAAACGCTTGGTGTCCAGCCAGGTATACTTTACATCCTTGTTCTTGCCCTTGGACACCTTGAGGTCTGCCGGTTGGAGCAGTGAAACAGGCAGCAGCCCCCTCTGGAAGACACAAACCTCCTCAGCTCCCAAACAGCCCAGGTGATGAACACCTTGATGACATCACACAGGAACCAGGAAGCTCCTCACCTGTCCATCAAATATGACCGTGGCCATGCCGTCCCTGTCCTCCTCACCAAACAGGAAGACCGTGGCCCCCCCCGGCACGGTCAGCTGCCCCGGCCCCTGGGCCATGAACGGAGTCCTCACACGCATGTAGCGAGAGTCCCTGACAGGTGAGCACACACACCTGTCAATCACCCCAGAGGGGAGGGGCCAGAGTCCAGGTGTGTGATGGGACAAACCTACCTGGAAGCATCCAGTCGGGGCTCGTAGAAGCCGGGTTTCTGTGGAGGACACCGTTAGGCTGGCTGGTTACTGGCTGGTTACTGACTGCCCTCCCCACCTGACACAGTTACTGACTGCCCTCCCCACCTGGCTGGTTACTGGCTGGTTACTGACTGGTTACTGGCTGGTTACTGACTGCCCTCCCCACCTGACAGTTACTGACTGGTTACTGACTGGTCCCTCCCCACCTGACTGGTTACTGAGTGCCCTCCCCACCTGACACAGTTACTGACTGCCCTCCCCACCTGGCTGGTTACTGGCTGGTTACTGACTGGTTACTGGCTGGTTACTGACTGCCCTCCCCACCTGACAGTTACTGACTGGTTACTGACTGGTCCCTCCCCACCTGACTGGTTACTGACTGGTCCCTCCCCACCTGACTGGTTACTGAGTGCCCTCCCCACCTGACACAGTTACTGACTGGTTACTGACTGTGCCCTCCCCACCTGGCTGGTTACTGGCTGGTTACTGACTGCCCTCCCCACCTGGCTGGTTACTGGCTGGTTACTGGCTGGTTACTGACTGGTTACTGACTGGTCCCTCCCCACCTGACACAGTTACTGACTGGTTACTGACTGCCCTCCCCACCTAACTGGTTATTGACTGGTTACTGACTGTGCCCTCCCCACCTGACACAGTTACTGACTGGTTACTGGCTGGTCCCTCCCCACCTGACACAGTTACTGACTGGTTACTGACTGTTCCCTCCCCACCTGACTGGTTACTGACTGGTTACTGACTGTTCCCTCCCCACCTGACTGGTTACTGACTGTTCCCTCCCCACCTGACTGGTTACTGACTGGTTACTGACTGTTCCCTCCCCACCTGACTGGTTACTGACTGGTTACTGACTGTTCCCTCCCCACCTGACTGG
>JAPVLW010000057.1:4595000-4607500 GCA_027382335.1 Takifugu ocellatus
CTGAAGGGCCGCGGCCCGCTCTTCTTCTACACCGGCAACGAAGGAGACATCTGGGACTTTGCACTCAACTCTGGCTTCATCACAGAGCTGGCAGCACAGCAGGGGGCCGTGGTCGTCTTCGCCGAACACGTAGGACCCCCGCGCACCTCGTGTCACGAGACAGGAAGTGGATGGTGCTGCCTAGCAGCAGCTCGCTAGTAGCGCGCTAGTAGCGAGCAGCTGCTGCTAGTAGCGAGCAGCTGCTGCTAGTAGCGAGCAGCTGCTGCTAGTAGCGCGCTAGTAGCGAGCAGCTGCTGCTAGTAGCGAGCTGCTGCTAGTAGCGAGCTGCGCGCTAGTAGCTCGCTAGTAGCTCGCTGCTGCTAGTAGCGCGCTAGTAGCGAGCAGCTGCTGCTAGTAGCGAGCTGCTGCTAGTAGCGAGCTGCTGCTAGTAGCGCGCTAGTAGCGAGCAGCTGCTGCTAGTAGCGAGCTGCTGCTAGTAGCGAGCTGCGCGCTAGTAGCTCGCTAGTAGCTCGCTGCTGCTAGTAGCTCGCTGCTGCTAGTAGCGCGCTAGTAGCTCGCTAGTAGCTCGCTGCTGCTAGTAGCGAGCAGCTGCTAGTAGCGGCTAGTAGCGAGCAGCTGCTAGTAGCTCGCTGCTGCTAGTAGCTCGCTGCTGCTAGTAGTGGCTAGTAGCTCGCTGCTGCTAGTAGCTCGCTGCTGCTAGTAGCGCGCTAGTAGCTCGCTAGTAGCTCGCTGCTGCTAGTAGCTCGCTGCTGCTAGTAGCGAGCAGCTGCTAGTAGCGGCTAGTAGCGAGCAGCTGCTAGTAGCTCGCTGCTGCTAGTAGCTCGCTGCTGCTAGTAGTGGCTAGTAGCGAGCAGCTGCTAGTAGCTCGCAGCTGCTAGTAGCTCGCTGCTGCTAGTAGCGGCTAGTAGCGAGCTGCTGCTAGTAGCTCGCTGCTGCTAGTAGCGGCTAGTAGCGAGCAGCTGCTAGTAGCGGCTAGTAGCTCGCTGCTGCTAGTAGCGGCTAGTAGCTCGCAGCTGCTAGCCGCTGCCCTCCAGGCCTGGGGGGTTTGGTGTGGAGATGATGGACGCTGCTGCTGTCCCTGATTCAGAGGTACTACGGCAAGTCTCTGCCCTTCGGCCTCCAGTCCTTCAACGTCCCTGAGGTGGGTCTGCTGACGGTGGAGCAGGCGCTGGCGGACTACGCCCTCCTCATCTCTGCTCTCCGGGGGCAGCTGGCAGCCACGCGCTGCCCCGTCATCGTGTTCGGGGGCAGGTAGGAGCCACACGCTGACGGGGGGGCAGGTGGGGGGGCAGGTAGGAGCCACACGCTGACGGGGGGGCAGGTGGGAGCCACACGCTAACGGGGGGGCAGGTGGGGGGGCAGGTAGGAGCCACGCGCTGACGGGGGGCAGGTGGGAGCCACGGCAACCGCCACCTTTAACCCCCCCCACTGGCATTACAGTGGTTTCCACCACGTAGACCCTCTGACCTGGACCACTGTCAGAGTCTAACTTTACTTACTTCGGGTTAAGGTTAGTTACTCTGGTTTAAATCAGCAGGAACTTGGAGAACAACCCAGGAACATCTCCACTACAGTAATTCCAGGAGAACTGACCCTGGAACATCTCCACTACAGTAATTCCAGGAGAACTGACCCTGGAACATCTCCACTACAGTAATTCCAGGTGAACTGACCCAGGAACATCTCCACTATAGTAATTCCAGGAGAACTGACCCTGGAACATCTCCACTATAGTAATTCCAGGAGAACTGACCCTGGAACATCTCCACTATAGTAATTCCAGGAGAACTGACCCTGGAACATCTCCACCTATAGTAATTTCAGGAGAACTGACCCAGGAACATCTCCACTATAGTAATTCCAGGAGAACTGACCCTGGAACATCTCCACTATAGTAATTCCAGGAGAACTGACCCAGGAACATCTCCAGTATAGTAATTCCAGGAGAACTGACCCTGGAACATCTCCACTATAGTAATTCCAGGAGAACTGACCCTGGAACATCTCCACTATAGTAATTCCAGGAGAACTGACCCTGGAACATCTCCACTATAGTAATTCCAGGAGAACTGACCCTGGAACATCTCCACTACAGTAATTCCAGGAGAACTGACCCTGGAACATCTCCACTATAGTAATTCCAGGAGAACTGACCCTGGAACATCTCCACTATAGTAATTCCAGGAGAACTGACCCTGGAACATCTCCAGTATAGTAATTCCAGGAGAACTGACCCTGGAACATCTCCACTACAGTAATTCCAGGAGAACTGACCCTGGAACATCTCCACTACAGTAATTCCAGGAGAACTGACCCTGGAACATCTCCACTACAGTAATTCCAGGAGAACTGACCCAGGAACATCTCCACTATAGTAATTCCAGGAGAACTGACCCTGGAACATCTCCACTACAGTAATTCCAGGAGAACTGACCCTGGAACATCTCCACTACAGTAATTCCAGGAGAACTGACCCTGGAACATCTCCACTACAGTAATTCCAGGAGAACTGACCCTGGAACATCTCCACTACAGTAATTCCAGGAGAACTGACCCTGGAACATCTCCACTACAGTAATTCCAGGAGAACTGACCCTGGAACATCTCCACTACAGTAATTCCAGGAGAACTGACCCTGGAACATCTCCACTACAGTAATTCCAGGAGAACTGACCCTACGGTGTCCCCTACAGCTATGGCGGCATGCTCTCCGTCTACATGAGGCTCAGGTATCCCAACATGGTGGCCGGAGCTCTGGCTGCCAGTGCCCCCATTCTGAGCACCGCTGGACTGGGAGATCCCTCACAGTTCTTCAGAGATGTTACAGCTGTAAGTCCTGTCTGTCTCTCTGCCTGCCTGCCTGCCTGTCCCTCTCTCTGCCTGTCTCTCTGCCTGCCTGCCTGTCTCTCTGCCTGCCTGTCTCTCTTTCTGCCTGCCTGTCTCTCTGCCTGCCTGTCTCTCTGCCTGCCTGCCTGTCTCTCTGCCTGCCTGTCTGTCTCTTTGCCTGCCTGTCTCTCTGCCTGCCTGCCTGTCTCTCTTTCTGCCTGCCTGTCTCTCTGCCTGTCTGTCTCTTTGCCTGCCTGTCTCTCTGCCTGCCTGCCTGCCTGTCTCTCTCTGCCTGTCTGTCTCTCTACCTGCCTGCCTATCTCTCTGCCTGCCTGTCTGTCTCTCTGCCTGCCTGTCTCTCTGCCTGCCTGTCTCTCTGCCTGCCTGTCTCTCTGCCTGCCTGTCTGTCTCTCTGCCTGCCTGTCTGTCTCTTTGCCTGCCTGTCTGTCTCTCTGCCTGCCTGTCTCTCTGCCTGCCTGTCTGTCTCTTTGCCTGCCTGTCTGTCTCTTTGCCTGCCTGCCTGTCTGTCTCTTTGCCTGCCTGCCTGTCTGTCTCTTTGCCTGCCTGTCTCTCTGCCTGCCTGCCTGTCTCTCTGCCTGCCTGCCTGTCTCTTTGCCTGCCTGTCTCTCTGCCTGCCTGCCTGCCTGTCTCTCTCTGCCTGTCTGTCTCTCTCTCTGCCTGTCTGTCTCTCTACCTGCCTGTCTGTCTCTCTGCCTGCCTGTCTGTCTCTCTGCCTGCCTGTCTCTCTGCCTGCCTGTCTCTCTGCCTGCCTGTCTGTCTCTTTGCCTGCCTGTCTGTCTCTCTGCCTGCCTGTCTCTCTGCCTGCCTGTCTGTCTCTTTGCCTGCCTGTCTGTCTCTCTGCCTGCCTGTCTGTCTCTCTGCCTGTCTGTCTCTCTGCCTGCCTGTCTGTCTCTTTGCCTGCCTGCCTGTCTCTCTGCCTGCCTGCCTGTCTGTCTCTCTGCCTGCCTGCCTGTCTCTTTGCCTGCCTGCCTGTCTCTCTGCCTGCCTGTCTCTCTGCCTGCCTGCCTGTCTCTCTGCCTGCCTGTCTGTCTCTCTGCCTGCCTGCCTGTCTCTCTGCCTGCCTGCCTGTCTCTCTGCCTGCCTGTCTCTTTGCCTGCCTGTCTCTCTGCCTGCCTGCCTGTCTCTCTGCCTGCCTGCCTGTCTCTCTGCCTGCCTGCCTGTCTCTCTGCCTGTGTATTATCTGATTATTCAGTCTTGAAGCATCTCTTTCAGGACTATGAGAGTTTGGCCCCACGATGCAAAGATGCTGTAAGAGGAGCTTTCCATCAGCTTAAAGAATTAGCTGAAAACCAAGGTACACACACACACACACACACACACACACACACACACACACACACACACACACAGCATTTTCAGATGCATCAACTCTTATCCAACATGTTTCTTCATCTCTGATTGAATCCCTGAGTTTTATATGCTGATTTGCTGTTGCTAGTTGGTAGTGGCTAGTAATGGTTGGTAGTGGTTGGTAATGGCTGGTAGTGGCTGGTAGTGGTTGGTAGTGGCTAGTAATGGTTGGTAGTGGTTGGTAATGGCTGGTAGTGGTTGGTAGTGGTTGGTAGTGGCTGTAGTGGTTGGTAGTGGCTAGTAATGGTTGGTAGTGGTTGGTAATGGGTGGTAGTGGCTGGTAGTGGTTGATAATGGTTGGTAGTGGCTAGTAATGGGTGGTAGTGGCTGTAGTGGTTGGTAATGGTTGGTAGTGGCTGTAGTGGTTGGTAATGGTTGGTAGTGGTTGATAATGGTTGGTAGTGGCTGTAGTGGTTGGTAATGGTTGGTAGTGGCTGTAATGGTTGGTAGTGGTTGATAATGGTTGGTAGTGGCTGTAGTGGTTGGTAATGGTTGGTAGTGGCTAGTAATGGTTGGTAGTGGCTGTAGTGGTTGGTAGTGGCTGTAGTGGTTGGTAATGGTTGGTAGTGGTTGATAATGGTTGGTAGTGGCTGTAGTGGTTGGTAATGGTTGGTAGTGGCTGTAATGGTTGGTAGTGGTTGATAATGGTTGGTAGTGGCTGTAGTGGTTGGTAATGGTTGGTAGTGGCTAGTAATGGTTGGTAGTGGCTGTAGTGGTTGGTAGTGGCTGTAGTGGTTGGTAATGGTTGGTAGTGGCTGGTAATGGTTGGTAGTGGCTAGTAATGGGTGGTAGTGGCTGTAGTGGTTGGTAATGGTTGGTAGTGGATAGTAATGGGTGGTAATGGTTGGTAGTGGCTAGTAATGGGTGGTAGTGGTTGGTAGTGGTCGGTAATGGTTGGTAGTGGCTGTAATGGTTGGTAATGGTTGGTAGTGGCTAGTAATGGGTGGTAGTGGCTGTAGTGGTTGGTAGTGGCTGTAGTGGTTGGTAGTGGTTGGTAATGGTTGGTAGTGGCTGTAGTGGTTGGTAATGGTTGGTAGTGGCTAGTAATGGTTGGTAGTGGCTGTAGTGGTTGATAATGGTTGGCAGTGGCTGTAGTGGTTGGTAATGGTTGGTAGTGGCTGGTAATGGTTGGTAGTGGCTGTAGTGGTTGGTAATGGTTGGTAGTGGCTGGTAATGGTTGTTAGTGGTTGGTAATGGTTGGTAGTGGCTGGTAATGGTTGGCAATGGTTGGTAGTGGCTAGTAATGGGTGGTAGTGGCTGTTGTGGTTGGTAATGGTTGGTAGTGGCTGTAGTGGTTGGTAATGGTTGGTAGTGGCTGTAGTGGGTGGTAATGGTTGGTAGTGGCTGGTAATGGTTGGTAGTGGCTGTAATGGTTGGTAATGGTTGGTAGTGGCTGGTAATGGTTGGTAGTGGCTGTAGTGGTTGGTAATGGTTGGTAGTGGCTGTAGTGGGTGGTAATGGTTGGTAGTGGCTGGTAATGGTTGGTAGTGGCTGTAATGGTTGGTAATGGTTGGTAGTGGCTGGTAATGGTTGGTAGTGGCTGTAGTGGTTGGTAGTGGCTGTAATGGTTGGTAATGGTTGGTAGTGGTTGGTAATGGTTGGTAGTGGCTGGTAATGGTTGGTAGTGGCTAGTAATGGTTGGTAATGGTTGGTAGTGGCTGGTAATGGTTGGTAGTGGCTGTAGTGGTTGGTAGTGGCTGTAATGGTTGGTAATGGTTGGTAGTGGTTGGTAATGGTTGGTAGTGGCTGGTAATGGTTGGTAGTGGCTAGTAATGGTTGGTAGTGGCTGTAATGGTTGGTAATGGTTGGTAGAGGCTGATAGTGGTTGGTAGTTGTTGATAGGGGGTTTAGTTGTTGGTGGTCATTTGCATCATTAAAGGGGTGTGGCCTAAATGTGCCATTGGCTGTGGTCCACTGTAAAACCTCCTGGGGGGGGGGCGTCCCAGGACAGCAGTACAGGTGTCAGACACGTTCTTCACTGCCCCGTTTGTGTCGGGGTGTCCTGTCTCCTGGGTGGACCTGTCTCCTGGGTGGACCTGTCTCCTGGGTGGACCTGTCTCCTGGGTGGACCTGTCTCCTGGGTGGACCTGTCTCCATGGTGACCATAAGCGATTTCCTCATGTCGCTTCTCTGCAGTGAAGCAGGCAGCGGTCAGACAGTGGATCCATTTCAGGCTGTAGGGAAGAGTTTCTGGCCAGGACGCCAGCAGAGCTTTCTCATCAACATCAGTGCTCTCGTTACCGTTGCCAGATTACCGTCGTATCCAGGAGAAACTGTCGCTGTGCAAGCCTCCATCATCTCCTGAGGACATCTACCAGCTGAACGGCCTCCTGAGGAACGCCTTCACCCTGATGGCCATGTTGGATTATCCGTACAGCACTCACTTCATGGGCAACATGCCTGCTAACCCCGTCAAGGTACGGAGACGTCCACAGTCCGGCTGACAGACGGGACCACAGAGGACGGTTGAACGTGTGGGGGACTACAAACAAACTCAAATTTGGTCCTAATTATGCAGAAATAGATAGAATTGTAATAAAAACACCACTAGACTGACAGTGAATCCGGGCCCGCTCATGGTACAGGTGTGACCCGTCTTCTCCAGGTGGCCTGTGAGACCATGCTGAGAGCTTCTGGGCTCCTGGAGAACCTGAGAGACACTGCGGGTAAGTCTGTCCTTCCAGCTTGGCTCCAGAAACCTTGCTAACACATGCTAGCTGCCTAAGCCGAGCTGGACCTGGTTCTGCCCCGCAGGGATCGTCTATAACTCCACCGGAGCGCTGGGCTGCTTTGACCTATACAGCCTGTACGTGCAGTGTGCTGATCCCACTGGCTGTGGCCTGGGTTCCAACAGCCTGGCCTGGGACTACCAGGTGAGTGTATGGCGTCACCATAGCAACAGAGCCGCCTGATGGCTCAGCCCTTCCAGATGTGCTCTGCGCTGCTTCCAGGCCTGCACGGAGATTAACCTGTGCTACGACAGCAACAACGAGACGGACATGTTTCCTCCCATGACCTTCGGGGAGACGGAGCGCAACATCTACTGCTCCAAACGCTGGGCCGTGCTCCCCCGACCACGCTGGCTCCAAACCCAGTTCTGGGGCGACGGTGAGCAGCAAACGCCACGAAGAGCTCACAGCTGGAGCAGCAGCAGCTAGCCGTTAGCATCAGGCTAGCTGCAGGCCGACACAAACGGCCGATCCTCGCTCACTTCCCTCCGCCCTCTCTGGCTCGTCCTTCTCACCCTGGTGTCTCTCTCCCGTTCTTCTCGTCTGTCCACGTGTTCAGCTCTCTCAGCTGCCAGCAACATCATCTTCTCCAACGGTGATCTGGACCCGTGGGCCAACGGAGGGGTGAGACCACATCAGAGGAGACCGCCTGTTATTGACGCGTCCGCCTGACTCCACCTCTATCTCGCAGGTGCGCAAGTCGCTGAGCTCGTCCTTGATAGCTGTCAACATTCCTGGAGGAGCTCATCATCTGGACCTGAGGTAGACACGCGTCCATTCCGAGGACCTAAAGGTTCCTGTTGCAGGTGATAAACAAACAGACCCACCCTTGTTTGTTTGTTCTCAGGGGCTCAAATGATGCTGATCCAGAGTCGGTGATCAAAGCCAGGAAGACTGAAGCAGACCTCATCGCTCAGTGGGTGAAGATGGAGAGGACCAGATTAAGAACCCCCAAACAGTAGCTCCCCTCAGAATAAAACTCAGAGGAATCCAAATCTTATTCCAGTTTGTCCTTGTTTCAGCTTATCTGCAGGCTGTTTCCAGCACCAGCAGCCACACTCTGCTGCCTTGGCTCTGGGTTCCATCTCAAACAAACGCACCACTCGGACCACAGGAAGGTCCCACTGCTTTCTTCTCAATCACTGACTCTTGTTTCACTCAAATCTTTATTTTACAAAAGTACAATCAGCCCAGTTCTTTCACATCACGCGTGAACCCCAGTTCTGCTGAGATCATCTCAGCCTTGAATGTAACTGGTCCGTGTAGATAAAACCAGTTTAGAAACCACTGGAATCAGCCTGGAAACAACCTGGAATCACCCTGGAAACAACCTGGAAACCAACAAAACAAGTGGAGGGGAAAATGACTTTTGGTCTTTTAGACGAACCAAACGGGACTGAGTCCAGTTCACAGTTGCCAGGGAAACCAGCAGCCAGGTTAGCAAAGACAACACGATGGGTCTGGAACCTGGTCAGGATCAAAGATTGAAGGCACAGGTGACCACGGCGACCACAGCCCCATGCCTTCCTCAGCTTTTGTCCAGCACGTGCACGCTGAACGCGCTGTCAGGGCTCACGTGCACTGTCCCAACTCAAGGAATGAACAGGGAGCCATGAAATACGCCTGGAAAAGCACCCTGACAGGAAGCTGAGCAGGACTTTCTCCAGTGTTGCAAAGGCAACAGTTGCGGGCGTGAGGCTGCAGTTCGTGTCGTGTAGTCATGAAATAAAACCATCTGATGCTCTTCTCAAAGGCAGAGCCGTGCACATTAGCTAAAACGCTCATATCCTGAAAAACAGCATCACCTGTCTAACATACATCTGAGGTTGGCACAGTGGTGCTGGTCCACCGGGACCTGAGGCTCAGCAGGTAGGCTGGCAGGGTTTAAGACCTTTCATGGTCTCCTTTGGTTCCACTGACAGATTAATAGTGATCAGCTGATGCTGGTGACCAACTCCAGATCCTCATGAGGCCCAGCTCAAGAGGACGGGCCAACACAGAACCAGCTGCTGGGGCTACGGTCCATAAACTGGTAGTGGGCAACAGCCCAGCAGTGATCTGGACCAGCTCCGATCTGGACCAGCGCCACAGTCTAATCAGGTCCCGTCAGCAGGTCTCCAGTCCAGCCAGAGGAGAAGCTGAGATGTTTGACTCTGCTCTCTGGACAGCGTCACTCAGCAGAGGTCCAAATAGGCAGGGGGTGAGCTTCAGTGTTGAAGACATGTCTGTCCAGGCTGATCTGGTTGGGATCCTCCGAGAACAGCAGGTACAGATATTTTAGCGTCTCTCCCAGGAAGAAGCTCTCCATTTTGTCCCGTGGACTTGGAAATTCTGGATCACGCACATTATTGATGGAAGTGTAGCCACCAGACGGAACCTGAGGGGAGACAAGTCCACGTTAAACCAGACCTCAGGACAGACAACAGAGTGGGGACACCAGCAGGTGGGGCTGGGGCTGGGGCTGGGGCCGGGGCCGGGGCCGGGGCCGGGGCCGGGGCCGGGGCCGGGGCCGGGACCGGGGCCGGGGCCGGAGCCGGGGCCGGAGCCGGGGCTGGGGCTGGGGGTGGAGCTGGGGCTGGGGCTGGAGCCGGGGCCGGAGCTGGGGCTGGAGCCGGGGCCGGAGCTGGGGCCGGAGCCGGAGCTGGAGCTGGGCCTGGGGCTTGCTGGCTGGGTGTCTGACTGAAACACCTGATTCAACCCTGGACAGAGACTGTGGTCTGTGTTCAGCCCCCTTTACTGACCTTGGCATACTTGTTAAAGTTCTGGAGAATCTGGAAGCCCCAGTCCTGGTACACGGGGTCCTTGGTCAACCTGTACAGGTAAAAGAGACTCTCCACCGTCTCCGGCCGCAGGAGGTTGTGTCTGTCTGCAAGCTACACGTGAAAGGAAGACCAGAGGACAGAAGAGAGGGAAGTGAGCGCTGTGGGCCGAGGACATGGTCCAGCAGCAGGACAGAGGTGGACACGCTCCCTGGGGCATCAGCTCTGTCCTACCTTTACATCCATGTCTCTGCTGCTGCCCTCATACATGTTGAAGTGGACAATCTCTGGACTGAGACCAGTCTCCATCTGGACATACATCTGGTAGCAGGTCTTCATCAGCTCTTTGGCCAGATCCATGTGGGCAGCTGGAAGGCCGTTGTGAGCACCGAGGGCCAGAACACCCGGCAGAAAACACACCAGATGGTCCTAAACAAGTGGACAGGGACAGACCACAAGTCCCAAACACACCATCGGAGCAGGCTCTGGACAGACCAGGTCCAACAGAAGCCGGTCCTCATCATACCCACACTCACCATCTTAGGGCTGAACTGTCCATGGGAGAGCTCCCCAACGAAGGTGAGGCCAGTGGGGGAAGACCTCCGCAGCAGGTTCTTCTTCACACCCTCGATGGCCTGCAGATAGTCCTCCAGGAGCCTTCAGAGTCCAGGGTGGAGACGTGGACACAGAGGAGGAGACACAGAATTAGAGCTCATCATTGAGGGGAGGGGGGAGGGAGGGGGGAGGGTAGGAGGGAGGGAGGGAGGGAGGGAGGGTGGAGGGAGGGAGGGATGGTGGGGGGGGGGAGGGTGGAGACGTGGGGCGAGGACGAGGACACAGAGGAGGAGACACAGAATTAGAGCTCATCATTGATGGATGGAGGGAGGGGGGAGGGAGGGAGGGATGGTGGGGGGGGCAATGGATGGATGGGTGGAGGGAGGGAGGGAGGGTGGGGGGAGGGAGGGATGGTGGGGGGGAGGGAGGGTGGAGACGTGTCGAGAGAGCACGAGGACACAGAGGAGGAGACACAGAGTTAGAGCTCATCATTGATGGATGGAGGGAGGGGGGAGGGATGATTTATGGGTGGAGGGAAGGATGGATGGTGGATGGAGGGAGGGCGGGAGAAAGGGTTGAGGGATGGCTCCACCTCCTGCCTCATGTGAGGCTCCACCTCCTGCCTCATGTGAGGCTCCGCCTCCTGCCTCACATGAGGCTCCGCCTCCTGCCTCATGTGAGGCTCCGCCTCCTGTCTCCACCTCCTGCCTCACAGGAGGCCCCGCCTCCTGCCCCCCAACATCGAGCCTCCTGCCCCCCAGCATCGAGCTTCCTGCCCCCAGCATCGAGCTTCCTGCCCCCCAGCATCGAGCCTCTTGCCCCCCAGCATGGAGCCTCCTGCCCCCCAGCATCGAGCCTCCTGCCCCCCAGCATGGAGCCTCCTGTCCCCCAACATCGAGCCTCCTGTCCCCCAGCATCGAGCCTCCTGCCCCCCAGCATGGAGCCTCCTGCCCCCCAGCATCGAGCCTCCTGCCCCCCAACATCGAGCCTCCTGCCCCCCAGCATCGAGCCTCCTGCCCCCCAGCATCGAGCCTCCTGCCCCCCACCATCGAGCCTCCTGCCCCCCAGCATGGAGCCTCCTGCCCCCCAGCATCGAGCCTCCTGCCCCCCAGCATGGAGCCTCCTGCCCCCCACCATCGAGCCTCCTGTCCCCCAACATCGAGCCTCCTGTCCCCCAGCATGGAGCCTCCTGCCCCCCAGCATCGAGCCTCCTGCCCCCCACCATCGAGCCTCCTGTCCCCCAACATCGAGCCTCCTGCCCCCCAGCATGGAGCCTCCTGCCCCCCAGCATCGAGCCTCCTGCCCCCCAGCATGGAGCCTCCTGCCCCCCAGCATGGAGCCTCCTGCCCCCCAGCATCGAGCCTCCTGCCCCCCAGCATGGAGCCTCCTGATCAGTCCAACCTACTGGTCCTCCTTGCGGCCCCCCTGGATCCACTGCTTGAGCAGGTACTCGTAGTAGCTGTCTGCTCGGGCCCCCAGCGTGTAGACGCCCTGGTGACTGAACTGCCCACTGTTGGTGTTGATGAACATGGGCACCAGACCGTCCAGCTTCCCCTCAAGCACGTGGACCCGCTCCATGACCTGGGCCACCGCGGCCTGAAACACAAGAGTCACATGACCAAGTCCTGGAGCGACGCCATGGCCCAGTGGGGGGGGGGGGCAGTGGTGACCTGGTACTGGGGCTGCTGGGTGAGGCGAGACAGCTCTCGGAACTCCAGCTGGATGCTGGCCACCTCTGCCACGGTGCTGTCGGAGGTCCAGTGGGGGGGGTGGGCTGTGCCTCTGCCAAGGTTCACGTCTGAGTAGGGGATCTTTGACGGGGTGTTGAAGGCCGGCATCAGGCGAGAGCCCATGTCCTCCTGGAGAGGGGAACCAAGCATATTTAGCCAGTCTCACCAAAAAAGAGACGTCCGTTGGGTGGAAGCAGCAGCACCGGACGGGTCCTGGACCCCGCCCCCCCTCCTCCAGAGGGTGTGGAGGTGTGTTCTCAACCGTGTGGACTTACAGCTTTGCTGAGGAACAGGGGGTCCCCCGTCAGGTGGTAGGTGCTCAGCAGCCCCCCCAGGATGCGGATGGTGCTTTCGAACAGATTGACGTCCACGTTCCTGTTGAAGGAGAGCTCGGTGGCGACCCACCTCCGTGCTTCTTCGAACTCTGGAACGACCACAGGAATAAGCTCAGTGTGGTCACACCTGTCCTCCCCCCCGAGAGGGAAGCCAGGTCTGGGGCGGTCCGAAGCACCGAGCCTCCTGCTCCTGCT
>JAPVLW010000057.1:4610000-4625000 GCA_027382335.1 Takifugu ocellatus
GGGTTAGGGTAGGGTTAGGGTTAGGGTTAGGGTTAGGTTAGGGTAGGGTTAGAGGGTTAGGGTTAGGGTAGGGTTAGAGGGTTAGGGTTGGGGGGTTAGGGTTAGGTTAGGGTAAGGTTAGAGGGTTAGGGTTAGGGTAGGGTTAGAGGGTCAGGGTTAGGGGGTTAGGGGTAGGGTAGGGTTAGGGTTAGAGGGTTAGGGTAGGGTTAGAGTTAGGGTTAGGGTTAGAGGGTTAGGGTAGGGTTAGGGTTAGGGTCCCTACAGACCGAGCCACCAGCACCTCTGTCCCCTCAGACTTTGCCCTCCCACTGCCCACGTTTGAAGATCCGGGTGCTGAGGCGTGAAGATTACCTGAGCCTGACCAGTAGCAGCCTTACCAGTAACAGCCTGACCAGTAACAGCCTTACCAGTATCAGTCTGACCAGCCTGAGCAGCGAGCTGGTTGATGGCAGGACAGGAAGAGATTCCACAAATCAGGAGGAAGATGATGATGAAGAGGAGGAGGCTCCGCTGCAGCCTGGACAGCTGCTTCCATCTCTGGCAGACAGAGGCCATGATTAATGATATTAACAGCTGTGTGTGTGCGTGCGTGCGTGCGTGTGTGTGTGTGTGTGTGTGTGTGTGTGCGTGCGTGCGTGTGTGTGTGTGTGTGTGTCTGTGTGTGCGCGCCAGCTGACACAAGAGCAGCACCGTTGATGCTAATGCTAACCCTGCTGCTGCTGAACCCTGTCACAGCAGCACCGTGCTGACCTTTAACCCTGAGGCCAGGCCAGGAGGCGTCTCAGTCACATCCTGGACCGACCCTGAGCACAACCGTCAGGCTTTGGCCCAAATGGTGGACACAAAGTTTAAAGCTACAAACACGGACGTCCTCCTCCTGGTCCACTTTAACCTTCATCACAGTCCTTCCGAGCTGAAGACTTAACGAGTTCATCTCGCTGACGTGACGGCCACAACGTTAAAACAGGTGTGATCATCAACACCACATCATCACCTGTCCACCAAAGGCGTCACACATGATCAATGTGTGACGCGTCAGTGTGTGATACAAGATGAGAAGGGAAGAGGCTCCTCAGACAGCTGAGCTACTGACAGCTGAGCTACTGACAGCTAAGCTACAGACAGCTAAGCTACTGACAGCTAAGCTACAGACAGCTAAGCTACAGACAGCGAAGCTACAGACAGCTAAGCTACAGACAGCTAAGCTACAGACAGCGAAGCTACAGACAGCAAAGCTACTGACAGCAAAGCTACAGACAGCTAAGCTACAGACAGCTAAGCTACTGACAGCGAAGCTACAGACAGCTAAGCTACAGACAGCGAAGCTACTGACAGCTAAGCTACAGACAGCTAAGCTACTGACAGCAAAGCTACTGACAGCTAAGCTACTGACAGCTAAGCTACAGACAGCTAAGCTACAGACAGCGAAGCTACAGACAGCTAAGCTACTGACAGCTAAGCTACAGACAGCTAAGCTACAGACAGCTAAGCTACAGACAGCTAAGCTACTGACAGCTAAGCTACTGACAGCAAAGCTACAGACAGCTAAGCTACAGACAGCTAAGCTACTGACAGCGAAGCTACAGACAGCAAAGCTACTGACAGCAAAGCTACAGACAGCTAAGCTACAGACAGCTAAGCTACTGACAGCTAAGCTACTGACAGCGAAGCTACTGACAGCTAAGCTACAGACAGCTAAGCTACAGACAGCTAAGCTACTGACAGCTAAGCTACTGACAGCGAAGCTACTGACAGCTAAGCTACAGACAGCTAAGCTACTGACAGCAAAGCTACTGACAGCTAAGCTACTGACAGCGAAGCTACAGACAGCTAAGCTACAGACAGCTAAGCTACAGACAGCTAAGCTACTGACAGCTAAGCTACAGACAGCGAAGCTACAGACAGCTAAGCTACTGACAGCTAAGCTACTGACAGCAAAGCTACAGACAGCTAAGCTACAGACAGCTAAGCTACTGACAGCGAAGCTACAGACAGCAAAGCTACTGACAGCAAAGCTACAGACAGCTAAGCTACAGACAGCTAAGCTACTGACAGCTAAGCTACTGACAGCGAAGCTACTGACAGCTAAGCTACAGACAGCTAAGCTACAGACAGCTAAGCTACTGACAGCTAAGCTACTGACAGCGAAGCTACTGACAGCTAAGCTACAGACAGCTAAGCTACTGACAGCAAAGCTACTGACAGCTAAGCTACTGACAGCGAAGCTACAGACAGCTAAGCTACAGACAGCTAAGCTACAGACAGCTAAGCTACTGACAGCTAAGCTACAGACAGCGAAGCTACAGACAGCGAAGCTACAGACAGCTAAGCTACTGACTTACCCTCCACCAAGACTGCTGCCTCCTGGCGCCGGCTCCGGCCCCAGCAAAGTCGATGGACACGTGACCCCCTGGAGACGTTGACAGCATCCCTGGTCCAGACCTGCAGGAACACAGCAGAGCTCAGCCTGGTGCCGCTGCCCCCCTCAGAGGGAAACAGCGGGTTCTGAAGCACAGCAGCACTTTGCGTCACTTCCGTAATGGGAAGTGACGCAAGTGTCTGTTAGCATCGCTAGGCTAGTGGACTTCCGGCTACTCCACGCCAATCAACAGGCTAACTCAACCTCCACATGTGCACATGCTGCTTCTCGGGTTACAAGTAACAGTTGAGACATTAGTACGGACTAAAAACAGCTGCAGCTGCACCGCAGAACCAGCCGAACCTCCCGGTCGGAGGAGCTCTCAGCCGGGCCGCAGCACAACTGTGGCCCGAGGCCTGGCTTAAGGCCTAGCACGGTGCATGTAATAAGTGCATAAACCTACATTTAACGGGTTTAACTAAACATGAGCATAACAAGTGAAACACAAAATGGGTGTGGTTCCTGCACACTGATGTGTACCTGGAGAATCCAGCGGTAAGTGAAGCTCACAGCAGTCGGCCGTCCGGTTTATGAGGACCGCTTCAGGACGCTGTCGACCTGCTTCTGGAGACACATCTTTGACCTAAAGTCTGACGAGATGCGCTTGATTTTTCTGTGTCCAGCTGCTTTTTATCAACAGTGGAGACAGTTTGTGAGAAGCAACAAATATGACTCCGATACAGTCGTGTTGCCTTCAGGGACACCCTCGAAGCCTCGTAAAATAAACCATCAAGAGCGTTCTTCTACTCACGATGCTGGCTTATAAATTTAGGGGCGGAAACTCACCCATCCATGCACCCCTCCATCCATCCACCCCTCCATCCATCCAACCATCCACCCCTCCATCCAACCATCCATCCACCCCTCCATCCATCCACCCCTCCATCCAACCATCCACCCCTCCAGCCCTCCAACCATCCATCCATCCATCCATCCACCCCTCCATCCACCCCTCCACCCCTCCATCCATCCACCCCTTCATCCAACCATCCACCCCTCCATCCATCCATCCACCCCTCCATCCAACCATCCACCCCTTCATCCAACCATCCACCCCTCCATCCATTCATCCATCCAACCATCCACCCCTTCATCCAACCATCCACCCCTCCATCCATTCATCCATCCAACCATCCACCCCTCCATCCATCCATCCACCCCTCCATCCAACCATCCACCCCTCCATCCATTCATCCATCCAACCATCCACCCCTCCATCCATCCATCCACCCCTCCATCCACCCCTCCATCCATCCATCCATCCATCCTACACATCATACATGATCATGTTCCATGAGAACAGTGTGTCTTTGTTGGGCAGCATGAATGACCCCCACCCCCTGAAGTTATGCCCTACCCAGGCTTTGTTTGCCCTGCACAGACAGGTAAAGGTGTCACCCAGTTACCCTGCACAGCCCGTTGCCCTGACACACTTTGATTGTGTGTACTGTGCACGTGTGACCTGAGAGTTTGGTTTTCAACAGTGCAGCTGGAGAGGAGATGGTAACCTGAGCCGACCATAAACTGGTGGTTGTGTCTGTACAGGACGGCTGTCCCACCCAGTAATTCACTTTACATGTGATCTGCTTTGTAAATAAACCTCTCACCCATCGTGGCGCCATCTTCTTGATAAGGACATTCGAGAATGTATTCCAGAATATATGACCGTCCTGCTGAGGGACGAAGGATGAGAAACAGGTCTTAACCATCTATAGATGGAGCGAGAGGGTGAGCAGGTGGGTTAGCTGGAGCGGGGAGATCTGGACCACTGAGCGATGCTGAGTCATGTTGAGCGGCCGATGCTGAGTCATGTTGAGCGGCAGGTTCGTTAGATGTGCACGGACCTGTGGATACGCGCTCCACAATACTGGTTTAACTTAAACAAGCCGGGAGGTGCTGCTGCACCAGAGGAAGGTTCCTGTGAGCTTCCCGTAGGCAGCTGTTATCATAAACCACTCAATGCACGGCTATGAATAATTGATACGCTGACACACAAAGAGACACTCAGATGAAAGGCAGTGCACCTCTACATGACTCAGCATTACTGCTGCAAAATAAGTGTGCTACACATACCGGCATATTAGGACATTCAGGACTAGACAGAGTGCATCCATGTCCTGGGTACGTCCACGTAGCCATGCTGGTGTCAGGAAGCTCAACGTGTATCTCTATAAAGATGTCTGGTGTATCAAAGAACCTCCAGAAATGCTGTTTAGGATACTATGTATACAGTTGAGGTCCTCCTGGAGCCGAGGGCCCTGTGCTGGTGTCTGTGGGGCCAAAGCACTGACGCAGTTGTGTTCTCCTCCCCATTAACTATTAACAGCCTCTCTGGCCTCATTCTGCTGTAAACAGCACGCATTGTTTCAATGTTTCATCCAAAGCCTCGTGATTTATGTTCCATTTTCAGTGTCCACGCCAGACCTTCCGTGGGTGGAGACGTTAAAAAGCGTGAATCCAGGACCGTGCAGGGTTCACATGAGCGCTCTGAACGGCCCAGTTTATACACTCTTTAGGAACCGTTGCTTAGTTACCGTTGCCTACATGTACAGAGCTGCACTTCCTTGAGATTGTTTGATGTGTTTTATGTACCAATTTCATGGAATCAACCTTTCCGTGGGCCAGAGAAGTGAGCTGTGAAAGTCACCAGTGTTCCCAGCGTCCTTACTGGTGTCACCGCTGCTGGTTTCACTAATTTAACCGGTCAGCCACGTGGACCGCGCACAATGAAGCCTTTCTTTGTTTTCCATCTGAATGTGAGATTAAAGTCGGCCGGTTCGATCGACAAAAGGCGTTTCGTGCTTCCAGCAGACGCTCACGAGTCTGTAAAATCATCATAAAATGGTCGAACACAACGAGATTTCTGTGCCGCCATCACGGGAGAAATAGGCCACCGTTTCTATGGATTATGTTGGTCACAAGTTTGAGGACGCGGAGCAGAGCGCTCATTGGCTGAAACCTGCGTCCGTAACAGCGGCCGTGCTCAAAGCAACCAATAGGAACTCACCTCGGAGCTTCGGGGGGCGGGCCCAAGTGCGGTATAAAACGGGCGGATTACGCCATTGCGCAGACATTAGAGAAAAGCTGAACGTAGAATTCATTCCTCGGATCCTTGTCAACCACCAGAGATCAAAATGAGAGAAATCGTGCATCTCCAGGCCGGCCAATGCGGAAACCAGATCGGTGCCAAGGTTAGTGGGTGGATGTTGTGATTCGATTCGCTCTGCCGGGCCGGTTTAATGGGGAAAGACGGTGTTTTCCGCCAGGGGAGCCGGCGCTTTGTGCCAGATGGCGCCCGTAGCCACACCCTGTCGCTGGCCTACTTCAGCCGGCAGGACCGCTCTGTCCTCGCAGCCTGCCACGCAATCCTGATTAATAACCCATTAGATATTATATAGCCGTCGAAATAAAGATTATTTCCTGATTTATTTTAAGGTGATTTTTTTTTTCTCTCGCCCTCTTCGGCAGCCATTTAGTCTTGTGCGCACTCTTAAATCCGCGCATTGTTGGATCAAATTGTGGCCAATTTAAACACTTAATCGCGATCGAATTAATTCTGAAAAATGACTCACTGCATTATCAACGTATGGGATTGTTCAATTGAGAATAGAGACTAGTTATTCCGGTAGGTAGTTGGTTGAAATGACTAGCGGCTGGTCGAGGCCCGGGCCGGGCGGAGCTGGCGGTTGGTGACGTCAGCAGCACTTTTGAAATCCGTAGCCCGCGCGCGCAGACCAATGGGGAGGCGCGGCGCTCGCGCCAAAGCCCGGGCGGCGGGAGACTGGCGTCATCAGCGAGCGGCCCATGGACACACGGTCCAGGATCGCGCTCCGGGACCATCGGTCCAGGATCGCGCTGCGGGACCATCGGTCCAGGATCGCGCTCCGGTCCACGATCGCGCTGCGGGACCATCGGTCCAGGATCGCGGTCCGGCGGGACCATCGGTCCAAATATCGCTTGGAGTGACTCCAATTTCCTGTTTTGTAGTTCTGGGAGGTGATCAGCGACGAGCACGGCATCGACCCCACCGGCACCTACCACGGCGACAGCGACCTGCAGCTGGACAGGATCAACGTCTACTACAACGAGGCCTCCGGTCAGACGCGCCTCCAGCTCGAGTTTGTGGGCTTCTTCTTCTTCCATCCTAACCTTTTACCTTCTCGTAGGTGGGAAGTATGTTCCCCGCGCGGTGTTGGTTGACTTGGAGCCAGGCACGATGGATTCTGTCCGGTCCGGACCCTTTGGGCAGGTCTTCAGACCAGACAACTTTGTCTTTGGTAAACACACACACCCCTCAAATATCTGCCTTTAGACGTGGCCACTGAGGCTGACGCGGCGTCCCCTCCTCCCGCAGGTCAGAGCGGCGCCGGCAACAACTGGGCCAAGGGCCACTACACCGAGGGCGCCGAGCTGGTGGACTCGGTCCTGGACGTGGTGAGGAAGGAGGCGGAGAGCTGCGACTGCCTGCAGGGCTTCCAGCTCACACACTCCCTGGGCGGCGGTACCGGCTCCGGCATGGGCACGCTGCTGATCAGCAAGATCCGGGAGGAGTACCCGGACCGCATCATGAACACGTTCAGCGTGGTGCCGTCCCCCAAGGTGTCCGACACGGTGGTGGAGCCCTACAACGCCACGCTCTCGGTCCACCAGCTGGTGGAGAACACGGACGAGACCTACTGCATCGACAACGAGGCGCTGTACGACATCTGCTTCCGCACGCTCAAACTCACCACGCCCTCGTACGGCGACCTCAACCACCTGGTGTCCGCCACCATGAGCGGCGTCACCACCTGCCTGCGCTTCCCCGGACAGCTCAACGCCGACCTGCGCAAGCTGGCCGTCAACATGGTCCCCTTCCCCCGTTTGCACTTCTTCATGCCGGGCTTTGCCCCCCTGACCAGCCGGGGCAGCCAGCAGTACCGCTCGCTCACCGTCCCGGAGCTCACCCAGCAGATGTTCGACGCCAAGAACATGATGGCGGCCTGCGACCCCCGCCACGGCCGCTACCTCACCGTGGCCGCCATCTTCCGCGGCCGCATGTCCATGAAGGAGGTGGACGAGCAGATGCTGAACGTGCAGAACAAGAACAGCAGCTACTTCGTGGAGTGGATCCCCAACAACGTGAAGACCGCCGTCTGTGACATTCCCCCCCGCGGCCTGAAAATGGCCGCCACCTTCATCGGCAACAGCACCGCCATCCAGGAGCTGTTCAAGCGCATCTCCGAGCAGTTCACCGCCATGTTCCGGCGCAAGGCCTTCCTGCACTGGTACACCGGCGAGGGCATGGACGAGATGGAGTTCACCGAGGCCGAGAGCAACATGAACGACCTGGTGTCCGAGTACCAGCAGTACCAGGACGCCACCGCCGAGGAGGAGGGCGAGTTTGAGGAGGAGGGCGAGGACGAGATGGCTTAGACGTTCCACCTGCTGTCGTATCTCTGTTGTTCAACCAGTTCTGACTGTTCTGTGCTTAATGTCTCATTAAAGTTCTATGGCTAACTCCCGATTCCCTCTTGTCAATATTAAACTTTATATAACGCGCACACACACATTTAAGGGTTGGAATGGGGTCAGGGACCTGGGGGGGGGGGGGGGGGGGGGGGGGCAGGCCTTTAGCCTGGCATAAAGCTCCTGCTAATGAATCAGAACCTCCCTGGTACTGGTCGGTGGTGGTTACAGGACGTATCCGGGAGTCCTCCACCCTCACGTGACCGCCCAGATCATTAGCATGCTAACGGTGGCTATCTGTTCAAGCGCTCCCCAGCGAGTTCAGAACCGAAGAAGCCTTCTAGATGGAGGGCGGAACCTCTTCGAAGAGAAGAAATGCAGTCCGGTTGGGTTGGTTAGGGGTTATGGTTAACCCTAACTATGACCTGTATGATTGAGAATCTACACAGACGTATAAACGAGTCCTATGGAGACTGCAGGAAGTCACGTGTCTGAGGCGGCTCTCAACGGAAGTGACGCATTTCAAGTCGCTGTAGTTCATGCTTGTGGACGCTAGGTGGCAGTGTTTGACCAGCCCCGGTTCTGTCCCGGCGGCAGGAGCCAGTGCAGCGGCAGCGGAACACAGGCGTAAACATCTGCTGCACTAACATCTGCATTACACGCTAAAAATAAAAGGTGACTCACATTAGACCTTGGAGGACACTTTGAAAACACGGTTGCAGTATTGTTTTGTTTAGCTTAGAGGGATTTTTTTAATGGTTGCACTTCTGACAGCAGCTTATTTCAAGTGTTTCCGGGTTGTAATACACCAAAGCACCGCGAGCTTGTCTGCAAATTAATCCAGTGTGTGTGTGTGTGTGTGTGTGTGTGTGTGTGAGGGAGAGGGAGAGAGAGAGAGAGAGATCTATCTCTCTGGCTCTCAGGTGAGTTTGTAAAAACCTACTGTAAAAAGTTGGGACTAGTAGAAGCTGAAGGTGATGGAGGAAGGTTGAACACACACACACACACACCCACACACACACACACACACACACACGCACGCAACTCCTCCCCGTCAGCCTCGCGGTCAAACAATTACGATCTGGACGCCTCTTTGTTCAGAGCGGCCATCAGCCTCTCAGCGGGGGGCCGGTCAGAAGAGGAGGAAATTGCTGTAAATTTGAGGGTAGTTGAAAATACCGATATCCCCTGCGTCTCCATTTGGACCTGCTTCATAAATACCCTTTCTACCCCCACCACCCCCACCTTCTGCACCAGCAGACTCCAAATGGAACCCTTTCCCCAGCCTGTCCTTGGTCTCCCACTGGAATCAATGGATGCATATGATTGCTGTCTGGAGGAGCGCTGACCCACTTGTGTGGTTCTCTTCGCTGTCTCCACCTCCCCTCCACTGCAGGTATTATTGCCCCGCCATTGTTGCTTCCTGCCCCGGGGGTGGGGTGGGGTGGTTTGTAGAAGATTGGGGACCCCTCAGGGGCCTGATGGCTTTTATCGATTCCATCCAGCTTCCACTTGGCCTCTGCCGGGCTGGAGGAGCTCTCAGAGGCTGGGTCTGTGTGGCTAGATGGTTCTCCAGGACAGGAGCAACCCTGAGACAGGACCAGACCGGAGACAGGAGCAACCCTGGGACAGGACCAGACCGGAGACAGGAGCAACCCTGGGACAGGACCAGACCGGAGACAGGAGCAACCCTGGGACAGGACCAGACCGGAGACAGGAGCAACCCTGGGACAGGAGCAACCCTGAGACAGGAGCAACCCTGGGACAGGAGCAAACCTGAGACAGGAGCAACCCTGAGACAGGACCAGACCGGAGACAGGACCAGACCGGAGACAGGAGCAAACCTGAGACAGGAGCAAACGTGAGACAGGAGCAACCCTGGGACAGGACCAGACCAGAGACAGGAGCAACCCTGGGACAGGACCAGACCGGAGACAGGAGCAACCCTGGGACAGGAGCAACCCTGAGACAGGAGCAAACCTGAGACAGGACCAGACCGGAGACAGGAGCAAACCTGAGACAGGAGGAACCCTGAGACAGGAGCAAACCTGAGACAGGAGGAACCCTGAGACAGGACCAGACCGGAGACAGGAGCAACCCTGAGACAGGAGCAACCCTGAGACAGGACCAAACAGGAGACAGGAGCAAACGTGAGACAGGAGCAAACGTGAGACAGGAGGAAATGTGAGACAGGAGGAACCCTGAGACAGGAGCAACCCTGAGACAGGAGCAAACGTGAGACAGGAGCAACCCTGAGACAGGAGCAACCCTGAGACAGGACCAAACCAGAGACAGGAGCAAACGTGAGACAGGAGCAAACGTGAGACAGGAGGAACCCTGAGACAGGAGCAACCCTGAGACAGGAGGAACCCTGAGACAGGACCAGACCGGAGACAGGAGCAACCCTGAGACAGGAGGAACCCTGAGACAGGAGGAACCCTGAGACAGGACCAGACCGGAGACAGGAGCAACCCTGAGACAGGAGGAACCCTGAGACAGGAGCAAACCGGAGACAGGAGCAAACGTGAGACAGGAGCAAACGTGAGACAGGAGCAACCCTGAGACAGGAGCAAACGTGTACGGTTTGAATCCTGGTGGAGTAGCTGAGGGGGAGCCTGAGGCTGGAGGACACCTCTGGTCCAGCCTGCAGAGCTTCCAGCTGCAGCTTCTTGCCTCGATCCAGCCGCTGCTGGTCCAACAGAAAGAGCCGTCCCTGGAAATGATCCTGATTCATCTGACATTGATCATATTGACATCCCATAATATTCCCAAGCGGCTCCAGATTCTGTCAGCGGCCTCGTCCAGGTGTCAGGATGGCCATTTAGCCACGGTGGTCCTGAGGTGTTGAACCCTCTCTCGACCTCAGGTCTCGCTGCATCGGAGGCTCAAAATGACACACGTGCACGCGCACGCACGTGCTGTATGTTTGGCCCCCATAAGCTGTCTCAGTTCCACCAGGTGAGCCTCTGGGATGTTGTTGACACGGCAACAGCAGGTAGTCCAGGTTCAGACACACACACATGCATGATGTATGAACATAAACCCATGAAGAGGAAGTTCTTTGGAGGATAGGCTGGAGCAGGAGCACGTGGTGGGCTGGAGGGTCCTGCTGGAGGGTCCTGCTGATGGTCCTGCTGGAGGGTTCTGCTGAGGGTCCTGCTGGAGGGTTCTGCTGAGGGTCCTGCTAAGGGCCCTGCTGGAGGGGCCTGCTGAGGGTCCTGCTGAGGGTCCTGCTGAGGGTCCTTCTGGAGGATCCTGCTAAGGGTCCTGCTAAGGGTTCTGCTGAGGGTCCTGCTGGATACCTGATAATTACACTACTATAACTGATAATTACACTGATATACCTGATAATTACACTACTATAACTGATAATTACACTGATATACCCGATAATTACACTACTATAACTGATAATTACACTGATATACCCGATAATTACACTACTATAACTGATAATTACACTGATATACCTGATAATTACACTAATATAAATGATAATTACACTAATATCACTGATAATTACACACACTATAACTGACAATTACACTACTGTACCTGATAATTACATTACTGTACCTGATAGTTACACTAATATAAATGATAATTACACTAATATCACTGATAATTACACATACTATAACTGATAATTACACATACTATAACTGATAATTACACTACTGTACCTGATAATTACACTACTATACCCGATAATTACATTACTGTACCTGATAGTTACACTAATATACCCGATAATTACACTACTATACCTGATAATTACACTAATATACCCGATAATTACACTAATATACCTGATAATTACACTAATATAAATGATAATTACACTGATATAACTGATAATTACACTAATATAAATGATAATTACACTGATATAACTGATAATTACACTAATATACCTGATAATTACACTACTGTACCTGATAGTTACACTAATATACCTGATAATTACACTAATATCACTGATAATTACACAACTATAACTGATAATTACACTGATATACCTGATAATTACACTACTATAACTGATAATTACACTGATATACCCGATAATTACACTACTATACCTGATAAATACACTACTATAACTGATAATTACACTGATATACCTGATAATTACACTACTATAACTGATAATTACACTGATATACCCAATAATTACACTACTATACCTGATAAATACACTACTATAACTGATAATTACACTGATATAACTGATAATTACACTACTATAACTGATAATTACACTGATATACCTGATAATTACACTACTATACCTGATAATTACACTAATATACCCGATAATTACACTAATATACCTGATAATTACACTAATATCACTGATAATTACACAAGTAGAACTGATAATTACACTAATATAAATGATAATTACACTGATATAACTGATAATTACACTAATATACCTGATAATTACACTACTGTACCTGATAGTTACACTAATATACCTGATAATTACACTAATATCACTGATAATTACACAACTATAACTGATAATTACACTGATATACCTGATAATTACACTACTATAACTGATAATTACACTGATATACCCGATAATTACACTACTATACCTGATAAATACACTACTATAACTGATAATTACACTGATATAACTGATAATTACACTACTATAACTGATAATTACACTAAGATAAATGATAATTACACTAATATCACTGATAATTACACACACTATAACTGACAATTACACTACTGTACCTGATAATTACATTACTATACCCGATAATTACATTACTGTACCTGATAGTTACACTAATATAAATGATAATTACACTAATATCACTGATAATTACACATACTATAACTGATAATTACACTACTGTACCTGATATTTACACTACTATACCCGATAATTACATTACTGTACCTGATAGTTACACTAATATACCCGATAATTACACTACTATACCTGATAATTACACTAATATACCTGACAATTACACTACTGTACCTGATAGTTACACTAATATACCTGATAATTACACTAATATCACTGATAATTACACTGATATAACTGATAATTACACTAATATACCTGATAATTACACTACTATACCTGATAATTACACTACTATACCTGATAATTACACTGATATAACTGATAATTACACTAATATACCTGATAATTACACTACTGTACCTGATAGTTACACTAATGTAACTGATAATGACACTACTATAACTAATAATTAC
This sequence comes from Takifugu ocellatus, assembly GCA_027382335.1. Classification (NCBI taxonomy): domain Eukaryota; kingdom Metazoa; phylum Chordata; class Actinopteri; order Tetraodontiformes; family Tetraodontidae; genus Takifugu; species Takifugu ocellatus. Next base: position 4,623,118 of record JAPVLW010000057.1, read on the forward strand.
ACTACTATACCTGATAATTACACTGATATAACTGGTAGTTACACTGATATAACTGGTAGTTACACTAATATAACTGATCATTACAATAATATACCAAATAATTACAATAATAGAACTGATAATTACACTACTATAAATTATATTTACATTAACATACCTGATAATTACGATAACTGATAATTACAATAGTATAACTGATAATTACACGAATATACGTCATAATTACCTATATATATAATATACCTGAGCGTGATTACAGGCTCCAAAGCTGATGGAAACCAGTTTACACTAATCAGCACCTCATTCAAAGAAAACTATAAAGCAGAAGCTGTTTATGATATTACAATATAATAACACAGTGCGCCACTGCATCTCTGAATAAAAGGACACAACGAGAGTGTCAGTGCACATGAAATCACCACGTGCACAACGCATCAGTCTGCAGGGTTGACTGCAGCCGACTGTGGGGCACACACACACACACACACACAAACACACACACACGTGCAGGCACACACACGCAGTTTGTCAGCCTGTTTATAGAGTTAATAACACCCAGGTTGTTTCCTCAGAGCAGTGGCGTCCGCTCACGGCGGCCTGATGGGAGTTACCCCCCAGTGGCAGTTCACAATCATCTCACAGCCTTTAGTGGAAACTTCTGGCCCTAAACATGGAACCGGTCCCCAAACTAGTGAAGAGAGACGGGAGGAAGATCCCCAGAGAGGTGCAGGGTGGGAGGCGATGTGCACACCCACATACATGTGCACCGGTGTGCAAACGCCATCCAAGCCCATTGACAACATATCAGTCAGAACGGAACCTTCTTCAGAGTCTTGGAGGAGTCTAATGGAGGAGTCTTCTAATGAGCAGTCAGCCTCCTGCTGACCTCCAGAGCCAGTGACAACTGCCTCCCCACGTGTGTGTGTGTGTGTGTGTGTGTGTGTGTGTGTGTGTGTGTGTGAGCCGGTGTGCATGTGTGTGTTCCTGTGTGTGCTCTCAACACAGAGAGTCTTTGTTATCAGTGCAGACATCTTCAAGTGTCTACTGTCTGGCTCCTATAGTCTTATCAGCTCCTCATTGGCTTATCTAATTATAGAAAACATCCAGCCCATATTTATAGTATTGTATAACCCTGGAGGGGGGGGTAGAGAGAGAGAGAGAGAGGTAGAAAGCCTTTTTACCAACAGTCTCAAAGTCCACAGACACACAGACACAGAGGTCTTCAGGGACACCAGGCCATCCTCAGACAGCAGGGTGGAAGAACAGCTGTGTCTCCAGAGCTTCATTGGGGATAAATGGGGGACCACCGGAGACGGTGACCCTGAGTGGAGGGCAAAGTGAGCTGGGAAACCTGCAGGTACGCGCCATTCAGAGTCACCCTGCTCGGCAACAAATCACCCACCAGTCACTCCTCTTTAAAGAACACCACCACTGCTCTATTCATCCTGGAGGTATAGGGCAGGATAGAATGACCCACCTGGTCTCCTACAGCCAGGAGAACCTCCGCCACCGGCACCGATGGGTCAGGTTGAACCTGCACCCTATGTCGGATTGAAAGACAGGACCTCTCCGAGGACGCCATCCCTGCAAATGTCCTCAGTAAGAAGACCTCATCTGCTCTCCTGGACAAATAGTCCAGCAACAGAGGAACTAAAGGAGGACATTCTGAAAAACAGTGAAGGAACAATGAAAATCCTCATGGTCTTGAAATCCAATAACAACACAGACTCTTGTAATTCCAGGCCGCCGGTGCCCTCGGGGTTAGCCGAGCCATCGGCCCTTATACCAGGTTATGGGATCCATACAACAGCTGCTGGACGAATTACAGCCTGAAAGCAGCACACCTGCTGGCCAGGTGGACCCCCTCCACCTTACGGAGGAAC